>ML683393.1:289070-319700 GCA_007922195.1 Podocnemis expansa | reverse complement strand
TGTAATAACCCTTGGGGAGGAAGGGGTTAACACTCTGGTCAGTGAGTCCCAGGACAGCTAATAGGAACAAAGCACAGGTTTTTGAATTGTAACAGCAGCCTGGCCTGGGCCTGTTTTGGATGCAGCAGAGCTCCTGGAAGGATCAGGAGGCGGCCAGAGGGGCCTGAGGAAGAATCCAGCAACATCCTTACCAAAGATAAGTTAAATTTGTTACTGCCCAGGCGTGGGTAGAACAGGGAATGTTTACTTAGACACGGTCAGGGTACTTTCTTTGTTTTTGGCTTGTTTTTTGGATTTCTCTGTGCTAAGCACATGTAACCCAACCCCCACCCCACTACCCTGTAACTACCTAAGTTAATTCCCAGAGAAGCAACTCTCTGTGTTTATCATCTGTTCTTTTTGATTAAAGAGTTTACCTTTTAAGCAAGTTCTGGTTCTGTGTCCTGGAAGGCAAGAGGTTTGTGTGCCCGTGCCTTAGACTGCACAGGCAGCTACTAGAGGGAACCCTGTTCCAGTTCCAGCTCATATTGCAGCTGGGGTTCAGTCATTTTCCTGAGAGAGGAATAAACAGGATTGCAAGTACCTCACAGGGAGGAATTCCCAAGTGCGCCTTCCTGGGTCTCAAGAGGATTTTTTTTGCATTTGGGTGGTGGCAGCGATACCACTCCAAGGCCAGGAATTGGAGGCCTTGGAGACTTTTAAGAGCAGGCTTTAAGGCCAGTGGCTTTTCTGGCCTGTTGCGGGCCCCCACCTTCTGCACTCAGAGTGCCAGAGTGGGGAAAAAGCCTTGACAGGGGCTATCGGGTTCCCTCACGATCTCCGGGGTATCGGTCGACATATTGGCCACCTCCTCCACTGAACTGTCGCTGTTGCAGGGTTTTCTCCAGGGACCATTAAAGGTTGGAGCCAAAACCAATCCCAAAGGCCTGGCAGGGGTGGTGAAGGCGTCCATGTTCTGCACGAGCTCTGAACCACGCGGGAATTATACAAGCTAACTCTTATTGAATGCCACTGAACTTTGCCAGCAGAGCAGGCTGGCCCTTAGATTTCTGTAAGGTATTCAAACCAGAATTAATTCAGAGAAGTCCTTATGGCCTGCATTTTGCAGGAGGGTAGGTTATATTATCATAATGGTCTATCATTGCCTTAGAATTCCTGAATAAATGAATAAAATGATGGGAGAGTTCAGTTATAATTGTCTTTCAGGTGCGTGTTGCTTTTCCACTGAACACACCTTTTATAAGACTGCTATCTGTTCTGTGTAAGATGGTCTTTCTAGGCAATTTAGAACTGAAGGTAATTCCCCAAATCAGTAAGCAATTCTGTTTCATGTTGTGCTAGAAATGGTTCAACGGAAAATTGACGAAGCATAGGAGAATCCAGGTCAATTTAATTATAGATCACCTGAAGAGCTGGTATATGGGTTAAGGAAAGTGGTAAGCAGATCCTGTAACTCTAGCTGGCTGTTCTTGTTCTGGGAGCGGCTAGGACACCTAAATTCCAGGATAGATTATAGGACAGATACATAAAGGGATTTAGGCCCCTATATGTGGGCTTTAGGTGCCTAAATTTGGAGTTTAGACATCACTGCAATACACAAATTCTCACTTGGCTGTCACCTTACACAGTAGATGCTTAAATTCCCAGGGGATCAGTTCTTGCTCTAACAGTTCCCTAGGTGTGTAAGCTTCCCTCTCGGCACGTGCACTACTGACTCTGAGGTGGCTGGGGGCCTATCTCACATATGGTATTCCTTGAATGTGGTGCAGCTAGATGTGACCCAGCTTATCTTCCTGCAGAGCCCAATCCACTGTTCAGAGCAAACCTAGCACAAACAGGCTGGAGGGGAAGGAGGTCACCTTTGTAACCTGTTAGCCCAGCAGTCAGAGTACACACCTGGAGTCTGGGGTTGAGTCTGGTAACTATGGAATCTCAGTGAAATGATTTTTCATGCACACTGTGACTGCAGTGAGGTTAATGTACAGGCTGTCATGGTAAATACACACATCAAACAGGTTAAACAGAGTAAAGACAGTGAAAGTGTAACGTAGTTACTCAAGAACAGTGACACAATGAAGTTTGTGGTCATGCTGACTCTGACTCTATAACGTTTGTATGGCTTTGAAATTAGGCCAAGTGAGTCTGAGCCTCTTTCTTTTCATTGCTTTTCCCGGCCCCTTTCCATGTGGTATTGCTAGCAATAAGGACTACCTCTTTGCAAGGCATAGGCAAAATGACCGTTCTGCTGGAGTCAGGTAGCTGAGGTGTATATGCCATGTCCTGCAAGAATGACTTGGGCTCCTGCCTAACTCCACACAAAGCCACAAGGGGAGGAGGAGGAAGCCTGACACCCACACAACCTGAAATCTGCTATGTATGCCTCCTCGTGCAGCCTACATGGTGGGCTGGGGAGCTACAGAGACTTTCTCGCTGGTATGTACTACATGCGTCTGTATCAAAAAAAAAAAAAAAGGCAAGGAGTCTTGTGGCACTTAAAGACTAACAGATTTATTTATCGCATGAGCTTTTGTGGGAGAAAATCCCATTTCATCAGACACTTTGAAGAGGGGGAACTTACAGAACTGGATGAAAATAAATCATAGAATCATAGGGTTGGAAGGGACCCCACAAGGTCATCTAGTCCAACCCCCTGCCAAAAAAAGCAGGACCACTCCCATTAGATCATCCCAGTCAGTGTTTTGTCCAGCTGGGACTTGAACACCTCCAGAGATGGAGATTCCACCACCTCCCTAGGCAGCTTATTCCACTGCTTCACCACTCGCCTAGTAAGGAAGTTTTTCCTAATATCCAGCCTGGACCGCCCCAGCTGTAACTTGAAACCATTGGTTCTCGTTCTGCCCTCTGTTACCACCGAGAACAGTCGAGCTCCCTCCTCCTTGGAGCAACCCTTCAAGTAGTTGAAGGTTGCTATCAAATCCCCCCTCAGTCTTCTCTTCTGCAGGCTAAATAAGCCTAGTTCCTTCAGTCTTTCTTCATAGGGCTTGTGCTCCAGCCCTTTGATCATTTTGGTTGCCCTCCTCTGGACTCTCTCTAATTTGTCCATGTCCTTTTTGTAGTGGGGAGCCCAAAACTGGACACAGTATTCCAGATGTGGCCTCACTAGTGCAGAATAGAGGGGAATGATCACATCCCTCGATCTGCTGGTAACACTTCTTCTGATGCAGCCCAGTATGCCATTGGCCTTTTTGGCAGCAAGAGCACACTGCTGACTCATATCCAGCTTCCCATCCACCATGACTCCCAGGTCCTTTTCTCCAGTGCTGCTATTTAGCTGATCACTCCCCAGCCTGTAGCAGTACATGGGGTTTTTTTGTCCCAAGTGCAGGATTTTACACTTATCCTTGTTGAACCTCATGAGATTCCTCTTGGCCCACTGCTCCAGTTTGTCTAGGTCTCCCTGAATCCTGTCTCTGCCCTCTAGGGTGTCTACCGTTCCCCCCAGTTTGGTATCATCTGCAAACTTACTAAGTGTGCAATCTATCCCATCATCCAGATCATTAATGAAAACATTGAACAGAACTGGCCCCAGGACCGACCCCTGGGGTACACCACTCGTTACTGCCTGCCAACTTGACATGGAGCCATTGATTCCTACACGCTGAAACCGTTGTTCTAGCCAGTTTTCTATCCACCTTACAGTCCACGCATCTAACCCATACTTCCTTAATTTGCCAATGAGAATGCTGTGGGAAACCGTATCAAAAGCCTTGCTAAAGTCAAGGTATATCACATCAACGGCTCTTCCCGCATCCACAAATCCAGTCATCTCATCATAGAAGGCGATGAGGTTGGTCAGGCATGATTTACCCTTGGTAAATCCATGCTGACTATTCCTGATTACTCTATTTTCCTCCAAGTGTTTCAGGATGGATTCTTTGAGAAGCTGCTCCATGATTTTTCCAGGGATTGAGGTGAGGCTGACAGGTCTGTAATTCCCTGGATCGTCCTTTTTGCCTTTCTTGAAGATAGGTACTATATTTGCTTTTTTCCAGTCCTCTGGCACCTCCCCCGTTCGCCACGAGTTTTCAAAGATAATGGCCAACGGTACTGCTATCTCATCAGCCAGCTCCCTCAGCACCCTCGGATGCAGTTCATCCGGCCCCATGGACTTGTGCACATCTAGTTTCTTTAAGCAGTCCCTAACCTGACCTACTGTCACCAAGGGCCTCTCTTCTTCTCCCCAGTCCCCCGTACCTAGTGTAGTGGGCTGGGAGCTGACCTTGCTTGTGAAAACTGAAGTAAAAAAAGCATTGAGCACTTCAGCTTTTTCCTCATCCTCTGTCACGAGGATGCCTGCCCCATTCAGTAAGGGACCTACACCATCCCTGATCCTCTTCTTGTTATTGATATACTTGTAGAACCCCTTCCTATTATCCTTCACATCCCTTGCTAGTCGCAACTCCATTTGTCCTTTGGCCTTTCTGATTTTATCCCTGCAGTCCCGAGCAATGTCTTTATATGCCTCCTTAGTCATCTGTCCTAGCTTCCACTTCCTGTGAGCGTCCTTTTTATGCTTCAGCTCAGTGCAGAGCTCTCTGTTAAGCCACAGTGGGCGCCTTCCACATTTGCTGTGCTTTCTCCTTATCGGAATTGTATCTTGCTGTACCCTTAGCAGGGTTTCTTTAAAATGCACCCAACTCTCTTGGACACCTTTCCCCTTCAGATCAGCCTCCCAAGGGATCCTGCCCATCAGTTCCCTGAGGGAGACAAAATCTGCTTTTCTGAAGTCCAGGGTCTGTGTTTTGCTTCTTTCCTTCTTTCCTTTAATCATCAACTTGAACTCAATCATTTCATGGTCACTGCTACCCAGGCTGCCATTGACCTCTACTTCCCTGATAAATTCTTCTCTATTTGTGAGCAGCAGATCGAGAGGCGCAAGGCCCCTCGTTGGTTGCTCCAGCATTTGTACCAGGAAGTTGTCCTCAACACTCTCCAGAAACTTCCTGGATTGCCTGTGCACTGCTGTATTGGCCTTCCAGCAGATGTCAGGGTAATTGAAGTCCCCCATGAGAACCAGGGCCTGTGCTCTAGAAACTTCTGTTAGTTGTACACAGAATGCCTCATCCACTTCCTCCTTCTGATCTGGTGGTCTGTAGCAGACACCTACCACAACATCCCCCTTGTTGCTCTCCCCTCTAAACTTAACCCACAGACTTTCAACTGGCTTGTTTCCACTTTCATAATGGAGCTCTGAGCAGTCATAGAGCTCCTTTACATATAGTGCTACTCCTCCCCCTTTCCTTCCCTGCCTGTCCTTCCTGAACAGTCTATACCCATCTATTGCAGAGCTCCAGTCATGCAAACTATTCCACCACGTCTCTGTTATCCCAATCATGTCATAGTTCTTTGTCTGCGCTAGTGCTACCAATTCCTCCTGCTTGTTTCCCAGGCTCCTTGCATTTGTGTATAGGCACCTAAGATACCCAGCTGATTGCCCTACTTTCCCATTTTGACATTCAATTCTATTGTATCTACCTCCCTGGATTTTCCTTTGGTGTTGACCTCCCCCACCTGCCTCAGGCATTAGGGCTTCATTAGAGCATCTAAGAAAGTTATTTGATTCCCCCCGCATGTTCCAACTATCCTCTCTTCTATCCCTGTAGTTACAGTCCCGGCACCCCCCAAGTTCCATCCCATCCCCCTGGTCTCCCACATAGTCACTTACCTGTGGGCTTTGGTCTCCTTCCCCCTTCAGACCTAGTTTAAAGCCCTCCTCACTAGGTCAGCCAGTCTGCGTCCAAATACGCTCTTCCCCTTCCTCGAAAGATGGAGTCCATCTCTGCCTAGCAGTCCTTCTTCCTGAAACAGCAACCCATGGTCGAGGAAGCCAAAGCCCTCCTGACGACACCATCTTCGCAGCCAAATGTTCATCTCCAGGATGCATCTGTCTCTGCTCAGGCCTCTACCCTTGACCGGAAGGATCGAGGAGAACACCACCTGTGCTCCAAACTCCTTCACCCGCGCTCCCAGAGCCCTGAAGTCACCTTTGATCTGCCGAGGATCACCTCTCGCAGTATCATTGGTTCCTACATGGATGAGAAGCATGGGGTAGTAGTCAGAGGGGCGGATGATTCTCGACAATCCCTCCGTCACGTCTCGGATGCGGGCACCTGGCAGGCAGCATACCTCTCGAGAGATCTTGTCAGGGCGACAGACGGGTGCCTCCGTCCCCCTCAGAAGTGAGTCCCCAACCACCACAACTCTACGTTTCCTCCTAGCTGTGGTGGCTGTGATCCTCCCAGCCTCGGGGGTGCATGGCCTCTCCTCTTCCACCTCCTTCACCGTCTCTAGCACCGCATATCGATTCTTCACCACAACAGAGGGTGGGTTGTGGGCAGGGGTGGAGCACTGCCTACCGCCAGAGGTAACCAGCTGCCAGTGTCCTCCCCCTGCCACAGGCTCCCCATCCAGCTCCAGTGTTGTGGCAGTAGTCTCTGGTACCTGGTCAGTGCCCTCCATCTTGCACTTCTCCTCGTGGATGCTGTCGAGGAACTTCTCCAGGGTGTGGATACTCCTAAGCCGAGACACCTCCTCCTGTAACTCTCCCACCTGCCTCCTGAGAGATTCCACCAGCAGGCACCTGTCACATCGATTCATCTCCCGAGCCTGATCGTTGGAGACAGGGAACTGCAGGCTGCAGTCCCTGCAAGTCCACACCAGGGTCTGGGTAGAGATATCTATGGTCAGGATGTCTGTCTGGCTACAGGCACAGGTAGAAGAGACAGAAGGGGTGCTGGCAGCAGTGCGGCTCCTCTTCACCATCGTGGTGTCACAAACTCCTCCCCAAACTCCCCTGTTTGCTGTCCTCTGGTCGCTCAGCCACTGGCTTTTAAAGCCTTCTCTGCCTAGGTCAGGCCTGGCCCCTCGTTAAACACACAGGGGAAGGCTGATCACAAGGCTGATTGAGGCTGGTGCACAAAGGTGATCAGGGAACAATGGTGCAAGCAGCCCCCACCCACAGTAAGAAACAACTAACAGGAGTCAGCTGTAAGGGAAAAGTCAAACAGACAAACACACACAGTTAGCAAACCCTCACCCAAGCACACACTGTCCCTTGCTGCTTTCAGCTAGGGGATCGCCTTCACCTCCTTCTCGGGGCTTCACAAACTCCTTCCCTCTCAAACTCCCCTGTTTGCTGTCCCCTGTTCGCAAGCTCCCTCTGGTCGCTCAGCCACTGGAGGAGAGTGTAAGACATGGGATCAGGTCATCCTGCAATAGCAAATCAGAGCATTTGTAAGGATTCAAACTCTAGGAAACAGCACATAGATGGAGGGTGAAGTCAAATTACCTGTTATAATGGGAAAAGCATCCATAGTCACGATTAAGTCCTGCTTTCACACAATCTATTTTGCATATTAGTTCAGTTTCAGCTGTTTCTCTTTGAAGTCTTGATGTCCCATTGATTTTCTTTTTCCTCAACTGCACTGTGCTCATGGGAAATGTGCTTCAGTATGTTGTTTGTTACTGAGGTCTTCACCAGATTGCTGACAGTTGGGCCAGTGGTTGGCTGGTGGGTGGTGGTTATCATTGGTCAAGCACTGAGCAATGGTTGGACACTGGGTAGTGGATAGATGATGGGCAATGGTTATTCAGGGGACAGTGGTTGGATGATGGGTGGACACTGGGCGGTGGATGGGTGATGAACAGTGGTTGCCTGACTCTGGTGTCAGCCTGGGTCCTGGCAATTCTGAGTTCGGTTCCCAGCACTTTGACAGTGCACAGAGGGGACAGGGCTACAGGATCTGAGCAAGAAGGAACATGAACTTAGTCACCAGCTGAGAGGTGGGGACTGTAATGCTACTCTCCAAACACAGTGGGTGATGAGGTCAAACCCAAATCCAGCCCAAAATCTCTGTGCAATGGGGCAGAATTGATTGCTGGGTGAGGCAGGGAAGAAATGGGGGTGAGCACTCCTGGAGCTGGGACCAAAACCACTTCACCCTGACAGTGCGGATTGTGACAGATACCCTCTCACTGGGGAGGAACAGAGGGAGGTGGAAATTCAACAGACAATAACCCCATCCACAATATTAACTTCTAGAAAAATCTCATGATTTTAAGGGCCAGTCTCATGCCTTTTGATCTCTGGAAGCTGGCAGTGCTGCTACAGCAAAGATGGCTGCCTGAATCCTCTGATCCCATTCACAGCATGCTGCACATTGGGGTAGAGGCAGAAGGAGCTAGGTGGTAGAAAGTCAAGCACGGGAGACTTCTGTGTGGAGTGGCCAGCTGAAGCAGTCCAGTGGGCCAATAAGAAGCCAGGGCTGCACAGCCTCCTGAGCCCATTTCCTTTCCCAGATCTGAAGAAAAGCTCTGTGTAGCTCAAGAGTTTCTACCTTCTGCCAATAGAAATTGGTGACCAATAAAAGTTATTACCTTCCCCACCATGTCATTGTAACATCGTGGGAGCAGCATGACTCGAACACTGTTAACAGCCTTCAGGGAGCTAGCTGGGACGGCACCACCTGGCTTTATGGAAACAGGGCTTTGCTTCATTGTGGAAACTGGAAGATAGTCAGAGAAGCACAGGAATTCCCTGTTCTGCTGGAGGACATTTTGCATTGCTCTGAGAGGTTTGCTGCAAGACTCAGACACCTTACAGCTCTGCATGAGCAGCATGCAAAGGCAGAGACAACCAATTGGGCACTGGCTACTGGAAGCCCGTCAAGCTGTAGAATGATTCCAGGTCCCAAAAGGGCCATTTGTGTTGGAAGAGGACTCTGCCCCAGTCTTGGAAAAAGAAAAATTAAGATGTTTGTTGAAGCTGGTTGCTGCCACGGAGGAGGTCTGTGATAAATAGAGGTATGATGCTACCCTGTCCTTCCATTGAGCCTAACCCTCTTTCTTTGTGTTGCGTATTAGGTTGAATCTGGTAGGTTGATATATGTCCTGTATTTAAAAAAAAAAATCTAATAGAAAATATAAATTTACAATGAGAGAAGAGAAATTTAGCAAGGAAGGTGCTTGGTGAGATAGATGGATGAGGAGAGATTAAAAACACTAAATAAGAAAAGCTCTGCTAACTGGGCTGTTAAAGTCATTTACAAGTAACCAAAGGTTCTAACTACCAGGAAGAAAGAGCAACTCTTTGTGACAGAGTTCCCCAGGAGCCTCTCGCCGCTCCCATCTGCCCCTGCCCAGGTCTCCACGCTTCCACGAAGTCAGCTCCCAAGTCCAGCCTCCGAGGGTCCAAACTCCTGCTCCGTCTGTGCTCCCCTGAGACCTCCCTCCAGGCGGGTCCCTGGAAGTCCCAATCAGAAGTGACTCTCAGCCAGTGTGGAAGTCAGAGGGTTTATTAGCAATCCAGTTCATACAGCAGCAAGAACAGTTGGCCTCAGATTCACCAGGAAGTATAGCAGTGAAACTCCAGGGGGGGTTAGGGTTACACCCGAGGGCAGGGTCCTGCCTCTTGGACCCTCATTTCCCTACTGTCCCTTCTTCCCCTTGGTCCTTTGTTCTCTTCCCCAGGCTTTGCCAAAACCCCACCCCTGGGCCAACCAGCTGTAACCTGGGTGACTAGTGGGGATCTCAGGTACAGGTTGCCTAAACACTTCCCTCTGCCCCCTAGTCGCTCTGCTACATTATCACAAACCCATGTTCCATCATCAGAACAGAAAAGCAAAAAGGTCCTCACCTGTGACATCCCACGTTAGCCTAAGAGGGGTTTTGCACTTCCCTTGAGGAGACATGTGAAGAAATACAATAGTAGAGCATAGAAATGTTGGCTGAATCACACCCAACAGTTTTGAAAGGCAAGTTGTACAAATGGGGGAATCATCTTCTGAGGAAAGTGACAGAAAGCCCCTTCGTCTCACTCAGTAAACACCACATAGCGAACATCCTAATCGGTGCTGCCACCCAGCCTATTTGAAGGGCACTTTAGGCTGAGAGGCCACCACTGATGTAAGCCACAGGTGAGCAATCAGGGAGGGAGGCAGGATTCTCAGGGTCACTAGTACCCAGGGCATCTAGGCCTTTCGAGGCTGAACTCAGTCCCTTGAGTTCCTGGAAGAGAGGTTTCTCTCACGTTCTGACCCCACTGGAGTCACCCTACCCTGCTCTGCTGTCAGTGTAACCCTGACAAGCACAGTCTGGACACTGAACAGACGGATAGGGTGACCAGGTGTCCTGATTTTATAAAGAGAGTTTTGCTATTTTTCTTATATAGGTGCCTATTTGTCCCTCACCCTCCTCTGATTTTTGACACTTGCTGTTTGATCAAATAGGGCGGGTGAATTTCACCCATTAGAGATTACTTCACAAATTAAAGAAGGCCTCCCTGGTGAGCCCCAGAAAGGATAGCAAGAGTGGGAGCCTCCCCCTCACATCCAGTCCATCGGGGAAGATTGTCAGGTCCAGTGCTCTGGTTGATTCACTTTCCTTGGTTGTTCCTGCAGACTTGGTGGCTGCTTCCAGATTGCCTGGGGATCTGTGGGGTTCCTTCAAGTGTTTCCCAGGGGAAGGGCCCTGGTGGCTGCAGCTCCTGCTCCTCTCTCTGGCAGTTGCTTGTCGCTTGGCCCAGGCACTTAGTGCCTGTCTCAGTCATTTTAGATTCCTCACAGCTGTGCCTTAGGTTGGCCAGTGGACCTGGGGGAACATCAAGGAGAAAGGCCAAGGTAGTGTCCTGCGGGTGTGTAGGAGGGGACCTGTGATCTAGCTCAGTGTATTTTAGGTGTGTACTCTTCAGGCAGCCTTAATCTAAAGTCTGTATGATGCCACGAAAGGCAGCTATTGTATTGGACGGGTGCAGAGAGGCCTGTGATTTCATGGAAGTTTGCAGAGCCGGGAAGGCATTCACCTCATGGTTAATTTTTATTCTCTGGCTGCAAGCTGGTAAGAGGCAAACACATGACAGGCAAGCAAAGGTTCAAAGGAGGCCATTCCTATTGCAGCATGCCAAGGGGTCTAACCTTTATTTAGACCATTGCTAATCAAAACCAAGAGTCACTGTTGACACATTGGTTGCACTTTGGTACCAGAAGGGTGGTACCATAAAGGGTGGGCTGTGAAATACAAGGTAATTGCCTGCTGGAACCCAGAATAATTGCTACTCTCTGCTATGGAACCTGTGGGAGCAGTGACTGTGTTCCTGTTGTTTTGTATCTCTTGCCTTCTTTTCCTTTCAGCATGGAGACAGATGTCCGGACATGCGAAGCTGCCGCCTGGCCCTGTTGCTTTTCCCATCATAGGAAACATGCTGCAGCTAAACATGAGAAACTTACCCGACTCAATAGTTGAGGTATGGGTCCTTTCTTCTTATCCATTGCTTTGGCTCAGGTGGGTATATAAGCAGAGGAGACCTCTGAAATCTCTGGGATTTGCCTAGTGGCTCAGCTCATATTTAAGGCAGAATATTATATCCCTAGAAATCTTTAATCTTGAATGTTAGATGCCACCCGTTTCCTGGCAACACTGTTCCCTCTAAACTGTGCATGTGTGTGCGCGCACACAGGTCATGAAACCCGCGCACACAACAAAATAAAGTGCACCCCAAAAAATTCAATAGTGCTAATATCGGTGCTCACAAACAAGTGTTTTTGTGCACACAAAGAAATTGTTTGCACACAGTCTACAAGTAATTAGAGGGAACATTGCCTGGCAATATGTCATATTTATGATAATGTATCACATTCAAAGGTAGAACCAGAATATGCACTTCAGTTTTGTTACAGACAACACGTACAAGTTCTTATAGGGGGGAAGTGGGGGCAGGGGATGGACTAGTGAGTTAAGTAGGCAGTGGTAGTCCACAGCCTTGGGTTCTAGTCCAAGCTCTGAAATTGGTTGATTGCATGTATGTGCCTGGAGAAATCACTTATGTTCTTTGTGTGCATCACATTTGTAAAACTGATCTAATGATACTTGCTTTCTTCACAGAACAAGGGTAAGGCCTAAACTGTTGCTGTGTTGTGTCAAGGTGACATAGCCATTGGACCAGGTGTTACCCGCACACTAGAGTACCCCGCCTTTCCCCAACTGCGTAGGGCTCAAGGAATTACCTGGTTAAACCATTCCAACCCTTTCCCAGTCCATAGGGTTCTGGGGCAATGGCAGCTACTCCTAGCCAATTCAACCTTCTAGGGCAGTGCTTCTCAATGGCTCTGTAGCAAAGAGCAGGAAGGCGGGTCAGGGGTCACCAGAAATTAACTTCACACCACCTTGCCCCCAGTCAAGAGCTATTGCCACCAGCTGTCCTTGTCCTGTTCCCAGGCTGAAATATGATCTTGGGAAGCCGGCTGTAGGAGCAATCAAGCTGGAGGCAATCCTGGGGCTGCAAGGATCTCTGCAGCCCCAAGAGGCTCCCAGACGAAGTGCCGGTGCAGTGCCAAAAACCGTGTTTCACCAGGTTTTGTTGCTGTCCAACCAACATAACACAATCTCTCGAAACATGGTTTTCAGCACTATATCGGCTCCCCCACCCCCCCAACTCAGCCCTAAAGCAGGGTTAGAGCGGCCTTAGCCGGGGGGAGGGCCAGGGGAGGCTTGGTGTGTTGCACACAGCTGGGAAGCCTCCCAGCTGTGTCACAACCCTGGAAAGGTTGAGAGCCCCTGTTCTAGTCGTCAGTACTACCCATTCCCAGACTGTAGAGCGCCGGGCATATCCTGGTTACTTAAAGTACTCACCCTTTCCCAGTCTGGGCGTAATTCTCGACAGGTGTGTAGTATCTTTCATCAGTGAAGAAGCCTGACACAGTAATATCCTTAATCTCTATTAACAATTACCAAAACAGAATACACACACACTAAGCATACAATGCTCACCACCCCCAAAAAGGCAAATAAATGTCTCCTGGTGGCCAGTCAGGAATAGATCATCAGGGGACTCCAGCTTCTGTACAATACTGTTGGCAGAGTGTTGAGGTCTGGCACCTCTGATCTTCTTGAGCTGTGTGCTGGCATTAGTTTCCAAAGAACTTCCTTTTGAACCTCAGGCTATGTAGTTAAAACTTGGGTCCTGCTTCACTGTACCTTAACCAATCATTTTAGACCAAAGTATTACAAAACACCAGCCCTAGCCCATTACAACACAGTCCTTTAACCAATCGTGACCCCCACCTTAACTGATTTCAATAATACACACTTTGTTATGCATCAGACAGAAGCAATTAATGAACCAGATGGAAATCATTTAGATAAACAATGGAGAAGTGGGGACCATGAAGGCAATCAATATGTGTCAATGTTACAGCCACAACTGTTGGTAAATGATTCCTTTCCATACAGAATGCTTTCAAACAACGTTTTCTCTAAACATTTTAAGCCCATCACTACAGGGATGTCAAGATGTGGCTACATGCTACTTAGCTTATGGCTTATGTCTTTCCAAATATCACTGAATACTGCTTAACCTGAGAACAAAGCCTAAGCCTGGCCAAAAAACAAAGCCTCAGACCTGAGAGGGAGAGAGAGACTATGCATCCTAGTGGTTAGGCCATGCATCCAGAATGGGGAAAACCCACGTTTCTATTCCAATGACTATTCAGCTATTTATGGGAAAGACTGAGAGATCCCTGCTGCAGAATACCACACAGTGTGGTTGTTAGGGCCCACTCCAAAGTGAGGAGAGATCCTTTTTGCACATCAGGAATTGGGGTGGAGGGGGGAAATTAAACCTAGCTCTCCCATCTCACAGGTGCATACCCTAACCACTAAGCAAAATGTTTTTGGTGTGAGGGCTTCTTCTCCTCCTTTTCTGGTATACGTTGTGTGAGATTTGATCTGTTATGTGTGCTTTAGGAACATGTCCTGGATTCAACCCTGCAGACAAATGAGGGAGGGGAGTACCTAATTTTAGGATCCAGCCAGGGTTTAGAAATATATTAGGCACTGTCCACAAGGCCTAAGGTGGCTGTGCATGTGTCCAGCAACAGATCTTATAAGTGCCTCAGAGACTCCAAGTGTGGAAACTTGAGTAATTTAGGTACCTAAAGAGCTAAGTGGAGTTTTGAGGGTCTAAATTTTGGATGTAGGTATCTATATCTCATTTTGGGTGTAATTCTTAGTGACACCAGAGCTCTTTCATCAGATTGTAATTAAATCCACTCATGCTTTTCTTATTAAGTGGATTTAGGACAAACTTAGTGGTCCTTTGTGTTCATCTTTTACAGCTCAGTGCAAAGTATGGCCCAGTTTTCACAGTATACATAGGCTCAGAGCGGATTGTGGTGCTGTGCGGATATGATGCTTTGAAGGAAGCTCTGGTTGATCAAGGGGAGGAGTTCAGTGGACGAGGACAAGTGGCAATGGCTGACAAGATTAGCCAAAGACAAGGTACAGTTCAAGTAACTTCCATGTGTGGTGCTGACATTCTCTGTATGTATAGACCATGACTGAAAACACAGCTAGGCAGAGGCGGCTTTAGGTTTTTTGGGGCCCTAAGCGAAGGCCCACTGTGGGGCCCCCTATATAGGAACTAAACTCCCATAATAAAAAGCATAGCGTTTTTGTTTGTTTTAAGACTTTGGACAGTGAACTGAACTGCTTTCATATTGCCTATTCAACCACCAACTTTTTTTCTCCCCTCTTGCAGCACCTGACATGTACTTCCTTTTATTACCCAACTCATCTGTCATTGAAACCCCCATCCACTCATCCTTATTCTTTATTATTAATAATCTCTTTCTGGATGAACCTCACAATACAATCCTGAAAATGAAATGAGTGTCACAACGCCACATCATCCGAGCAACCACATTTCCCACATATAAAATTTCATGGAAAAACCACAACAACAACAAAATCAAATTTCATAAAATGTCAACCCATTTGAGTAAAAAAGAATTCTTCCAAGTTAGCAGAAACCATCCTAGAATGCAAATTCCTCGATATCACAAATGTTGTGCAAAGGCTTACAATGTCATGAACTAGGAAATAAAAGCTGCCTCTAGCCCTGAAGGAGAGGGGGAGGAAGGGCAAGGCTGAGAGTTGTGACCCCCTCTTCTAGCCCCCTAGAGCTTTGATTTGCTGTTGCAGTATGACCTGATCCCATGTCTTACACTCCCCTCCATTTGTTTTCATCCAATTCTGTAAGTTCTCCCTCTTCAAAGCACCTGACGAACTGGGATATACTTCCACAAAAGCTCATGCAATAAATAAATCTGCTAGTCTTTAAGTGCCACAAGACTCCTTGCTTTTTTTTTTTTTTTTTTTTTTTGGGCTTTACTAGACTAACAGGGCTGCCCCTTTGGAACTTAACAAGAGCTCTGTAGCTTAAGCCCCCCTCCTTACATCCTCTGGAGCCCCCCTCCCCAACCTCACATGCTCTCCTCTTGCCTGGCCCTGCAGCTCGATCACCCCAGCTTAGGTGCAGTCAGGACTTTTAAATTCCCTGACCTACCAGGCTGGGGGATATCATAAGAAAGGGAGAGTGGAAGCAGGGGGACTCCTAGAACTGAGGGTGAGCTATGGGCTGCTGGAGACAACATGCTCAGGTGGTGGTTGCCACATGTCCTGCTTCAGGGCTGAAACTGTTTCCAGCCCTGAAGAAGCTGGGGAGGAGGGAAAAGCTGGGGGCTGAGACCATCCTCCTCTCCCTCAGTGTCTGAAATAGCCACTGCTGTCCTGGGAAGAGAGGGGAAAACATCTGCTGAATCCTCAAACATGAATTTGCATTAAAAAAAATCAAAAGCAGGACTAGTACTTTTTTTTTTTTTTACCAGTAGGAACTATCTATATTAACACTGCCTCCCCTGCAAAAATACATAACAAAACTGGCCCTGCCCTGAAAAGTTCATCTGCCTCAGGCTGCCTGAGCACTGAGCACCATGCACAGGATGAGGGGAGGGTGGCGGGGGAGAGTGAGTAAAGCCTGCATGTCCACCAATCCTCCCCTGCCCCATCCACCAATACAGACCCCCTCCTCAGGGCAGTTTGGAGGTGGTACCAGGACACCTCCTGCCCTGTGTGGGGGGGTGGGGGGGATGTAGAGTTGGCCCCCAGGCACCAGAGACTCTTGGTAGCCCACTGTGTTCTGAGTCCCTTTAATAGCTGGTCATCACTGGAAGAGTTGTGCACGTTTCCATTACTTAACCTCAGCTATGGCAACTGACTGCACTTCACTGGATACTTAACGCCTAATGTTTCCAGCATTCAGCACATCACCACACCTGCTTTTTTAGTATTATCATTTTTTCTCAGTATGTCTGCTCTCCACCCACTTGGCCCTGCTGCCAGTCCAATCTCCTTCCCTACAGCCCTGGGAAGACTGGCTCCGGCCCCCACCCCTGAGAACTGTGACGTGGTGGGTCTAGATCTGTCTATCAGCTATTTCTGTGGCCCCCCAACACTGTAGTATTTTGAGCACCTCACATTCCTGAATGCATTTATTCTCACCCAGCCCTCTGAGGCAGGGCGGTGCTTCTCCCAATGCCCATCACCTTTCCCACCCCACAGCAGCACGGGCTACTCCCCAACATCAGTCCTCTTTCTCTCCCTTCCACACAGACTAAGCTCAGCTCGCCAACTGCCCTTCAGGGATTTCCCTAACACCCCTCTGCACCCCCCTAGAACTTCCCAAACTCCCCCCAAGTTAGTAACAGTGTTATACCAATTTTTTTTAAAAAAATCAAGGCGTCCTGTGGCACTTAAAGACTAAGATTTATATTTTGCATGAGCTTTTGTGGGAGAAAATCCCACTTTGTCAGATGCTTCAAAGATGGGTGAACTTACAGAATGGAATGGAAATAAATGCAAGGGGTGTAAAACAGGATCAGGTCATACAGTAACAGGAAATCACAGCAGTTGTTAGGTTCAAACCCTGGGAAGCCTGAAGTCAAATTACCTTTTGTAATGGGAAAAGAACCCATAGTCTCAATTCAATCCTGTTTTCATAGAATTTAATTTGCATATTAATTTGAGTTCAGCTGTTTCTCTTTGAAGTCTTTATGTCCCAGTTACATCTCTGACAACGGTCATTAACAAATCATTTATCGAGTGAAGTGGTGTCAGAGTCTTTGGTTTTGTGCTAGATGTCGGCTTGCTTTGGGTCTGCCTTGCTGTCTGGTGCAGTCTGCTCCAGCCTCTCCTTCTGACTGGAGCAGCAGAAGCCCCAAGCAGGCCAGGCCAGGCCAGGCCGGGGGGGAAACCCTGACTCACTCTCCCTCTTCTAGCAAGGGAAAGTTTGCTGCTGGGCGGGGGGAATGGGGTTGGGGTGGAGGGACGGGGGTGGCGCAAGCCAGCTGAGAGGCTGGGCTCTGCTCTTCTGCCCCACCTCTGGGCCAGCCCTCCTCATCTCTAGAGTGGAACAGCTGGCCCAGGGAAGCCCTGCCCCTAGGCCGGCCCACTCCACTCTTGGGCTGGCTGTTTTTTCCCTGGGGGTAGGGCCAGACTCCATGCATGCAGCAGAGGCTGCTTTTTCATGACTTAAAGCAGGGAGCTGAGTGGTGTGGCTCCACTGCACTCACCAAGAGGGCGGCGGGGCCCCCCCACAGCTGGGGGCCCTAGGGCCCCGCCTGCCTCGCCTACCCCAAAAGCTGCCTCTGCAGCTAGGGTTTCATTTAGCCCTGTACTTTGAGAGGTGCAATTTATTTCTGAGTATATTTAGGCCCTATTTATATCTCAGTATATTTCAATGCAATTATTTTTCCTGTTTGTAATCTCATGGCTGTTTACAACATTTTATGTGTAGGATTTTAAGTTCAATGTGCATTTATCTTAAAGTAACGTAATGTTGTGTCTCCAGCAGAACGCAAAATACAATGTAATACAAATACACATAATGTCTGAGCTCACGTTGAACCTTTCAGTGACCAATATTTTGTTAGGACAGAAATGTAGCTAATTGACTTTGGTTCTCTCTCCTTTCATTTCTGTTCTCCTTTCTTTTCCAGGCATCATTTTCAGCAGTGGAGAGCAGTGGAAGCAGCTACGTCGATTTGGCCTCACCACCCTGAGAAATTTTGGGATGGGGAAGAAGAGCATTGAAGAACGGATCCAGGAGGAGGCCTGTTTTCTGCTGGAAAGGCTCAGAAACACACACGGTACATGGGACTTGCTTCACATATGTTGAAAACTGAGAATACAGTTAAAGACCTTTGTTTTGGGATATTACCTCTAGTTCAAACATGGGTGTCAGAACTGCAATTAGCTCACATATAACAAACTACAGTATTTTAATGTCAAGGAAAAGTACACAAGAAAACTTCCAGAGATGGCCTTTCTTGGCTGTTATTCTTTACATTATCTACCCTTTGATCTGGGACCGATGAGTAAATGGGAAATGTTTGTCTAGACTAGAGGGGGCAGAAGCTAACACAGAGGGGATTAGTTTATCTTGAGTGTGTTGGTCTGATTAGACACTTGTGCCTACACTTTGCTTATTACTGTTCTCTTCTCTGCTAGATGTTTAATACAAGTTTGGCACCTACTAGGTATGGAGATGATCTTTTGATAGATGTTTGAAATCACTTTGAAATTGTATAGTGTTTTCTAAGGGATGATGATGCTCCAAGACTGTGGCTTCTTTCCTTATGGTTTTCATTAGTTAATAGTTTGAGATGGATCCTGGCTCAAGCAACATACACATTACATACATACCAACAGTTGTTTAGGTAATACGAAATGTATGTATAGGTTTTATTGGTTTTAGTTTTTGCTCTGTTTACCTGTGAGTGAATAAATATCATTTTATTTTGAAGAGGCTGTTACTGAGTCACTTTGATCACCCTCTAGTCACAGGGGTTAACGTATAATTTGGTGATTCCCAGAACCCTCCTAACCAGGTGGGCCCCCTTCCCGCACAGGTGGGACATCTCTTGCACCCCAGCTCTTGCCCCCCAAATGCCAGCCCCCCCAACTCTTGCCCCCACCCTAGCTACTTCCCACAATATCTATTCCCCTATCCCAAAAATCCACCCTGGGTCCTCAATATCCACTTCACTGTCCCCAAGATCCAGCCCCAGCCCCCAAAACCCACCCCTAATACTGTCCCTCAGCTCAGGTGCCCCTAGTACTCTTGCCAGCATGAACCAGGCACTCCAGTGTGAGCCAGACTCCTAGCACTCACTGGCAGCATGCTAGGCTGAGAAACTGTGCAGCCTCTGCATGCGCAGGGGAGTCTGCCCCTTCCCCTGCCTGCTAGAACATGGGGGAATGCCACTCTGGGGCCTGCTATTTTTAGGACCTAGCGTTCGGGCCCCCTAAAAATAGAGAATGGTGCCAGAACACTGTGTTCCAGGACCCACTATTTTTCATTGGTGGGCCCAAGAATGCAGCTTTCCGGTGCCATTTTCTACTTTTAGGGACCCTGCAACTCTCAGCGCCTAAAAATAGTGGGCCCCAGAATGGCATTCCGGGCCATTCCAGCCCACTTGAACCCCCAACTAGTCAAATGTCTGTGATGGAAAAAGGCTAGCAGGTGCCAAGTTCAGACCAGCCTTTCATACTGCCATAGTTGGAAATAAGGAGTCTGCCACCCTCAGATCCAGTCAAAACGTGGTAGGACCTTGAGTTTCCTCCCATTCAGAGAGGGGCAAGAACTCAGGGCTACCTTGAGACAGACTGAAGGGGGTTTAAAGCACAGCTCATCGTGTAACAATGACACTACAACTCTGCCATATCAATGAATAGACACTGCTCTCTGGGCCTGGGGCCATGGGGTCCAGAACTTTACAATAACACCCATGAATTTGATGCTGAAGGTGAAAAATGGAACTAAAACCTGGACTTTCTTGGTTTGCTTTTGTTCCAGAGCAACCCTTTGACCCCACCCTCTTTCTCACCCAAACTGTCTCCAACATCATCTGCTCCATCGTCTTTGGGAAACGGTTTGACTACGAAGACAAGGAATTTCTGTCTTTAATTAATCTTACAGAGAAAAACAACAAGCTTTTCCGCAGTTTCATGGTACTGGTGAGTTCAGGGTTTTTTCCACTCTGTGCCCTAGTCTATGCTTGGGACAAATGCAGTGGCAGTCGACTGCCAGTTATGCAAGGAACGCAAAATTCCTTGCATAACTAGTGGCAACTTTTAAAGCCGCCGCTATACATCAGGGAAATGCCAACCATAAATCACCTGTGGTTGGCTTTCCTCTATATCCCCTGGGTCCCAGGACTTCTGGGGCTGACAGCCAGGAACAGTGTGGCGGGTTCATACTCACTGCAAACCGCTTCTGGAAGGACGAACTTGCTGCTGTCAGTGTAGACATAGCCTTTGCCTTGGTAAAGGGGGAAGGGACAGATTCCTTTCTTTACTGTTAATTTTTCTTAAGTAATTGTTATTTCAGATTCTTATAATGTTCCTAGTCTCTTATTAGGTTGCAGCTATTAGCACACAGATGGAAAAAATCAGTGAAATTGCCAGCTAAAATATTAACACCCAAACCATCACAATTCACATGGCTTCATATACTCTTGATGAGACACCTGACTGTGGTCACATTTCTCACCTGCAGAGCAATCTCCTTTTCATTTGCAGCAGACAGCCAATCTCTGCAGCCACATCCTATTGTTGAAGAGATCATCAAATATTCAATAATGTATCAACAGTCTGCTGGCATAACTCAGTGGAAATCAGTGGCTGGCCCATCATACCATATAGTAGCAGGGAATATGGCTTCATGATTCCAGCCTTAGGAACACTTTATCTATAGTGTTTTATTACTGCCTAAGAAAGTCTGTAGAACTTGTTATATTTGGGCATGTCAGTATGACATACAATAACAGTATATATGTTATGGGGATTGTTTTATGGTGGAAATAATGAAGATTATTTTAACAAATAAAACTGAATCTCACTGTGGTTTGTATCAATATATGTGCATTGAGTAGAAAGGGCTAGTGAGGCTTTTAATGTTCTTGAGAATCCATTTGGAGAGCAAGGTGCCACAGAAATACTGTGTTGGGCTGCCGTAACTGAGCCAGCAGAGTAAACTCTTTGATTTTTCTGTTGTGTCCTGTCAAATCAAAGCCATGTTTTTCTTTTGATTATTACAGATGTACAGTTTTTTCCCGAAACTCTTGGATTATATACCTGGGCCTCATCAGATGTTAATTAAAAATTCTTTTGAGTTCAGAAAACTTATCCAGGAGAGAGTGAAGAGGCATAAAGAGTCTCTGGATCCCAACTGCCCTCGAGATTACATCGATGCTTTCCTCATCAAAATGGAACAGGTAGATGAGGGAAACCACCCTTCCCCCTTATCATGGAGTGGGTTCTATGGCTCATGGATATTGATTACTGTGCACTAGGCCAAACAAAGTCATTGTCTCTGCCCATAGAACTTACAGTCTAATAGCCAAGCCCTGCTCATGTCATTTGCATGAGAACTGCTGGTGGTAGACTCAAAGGGTCAGAAGGGACCAATATGATCATGTAGGCCAGGCGTGGCCAAACTGTGGCTTAGGAGCCACATGTGGCTCTTGAATGAAAAATTGTAGCTCCCAGAAGAACGTCAGCAAATCAATTTAGGAAAGCAGGCCCAGCCTAGGAGTTCAGGAGGAGGTTGGGATGGTGAGAAGTGTGGCATGGTCAGGATTTTAAAAAACTCGCCATTAGCCTGCAGTCTTCTACATCTAGCAGCAGCTAAGTTTTTACTGCATAGGCCTAATTTTCATGGTAACCTTAAGTAATTATGAGAATATGACATTAGTAGGATCAATATTTGTCCTATTTTTATGATAAAATTAAAGCGTGCAATGAATTTTAAACCTAGCAATTTCGGAATAGGTAAAAGCATATGGCCATATGCCTCAGTGTGGCTTTCGAAGGTTCAATAATCAACTTGTGTGTGGCTCTTGAGCTCCATAAGTTTAGCAACCCCTGATCTAAGTTGATCTCCTGCACAGTGCAGGCCACAAAACCTCACCAACCAACTTGTAATAAATTTCTAAACTATGACTGAGTTATTAAAGCCTTCAAATCATAGTTTGAAGACTTTAAGGTATAGAGAATCCACCAGCAAGTAAGCTATGCCCCAGGGCACAGAGGAAGGTGAAGCCCTCCTATAGACTTTGCCAATCTGCCCCGGGGGAAAATTCAGCTAAACCCTGAGCATGTGGGCAAGACTCATGAGCCAGACACCCAAGAAAGAATTCTCTGTCACAGCTCAGAACTCACCCCCATCTAACAGCCCATTGGCATATTTAGTAGTTGAAGATCAGTCAATTGCCAAAGTATGCTGTCCTATCGTACCATCCCCTTCATAAATTTATCAAAATCAGTTTTATAGCCACCAAGCGTTTTTACCCCCACAGCTCCCCTTAGAAGACTAGTCCAGAATGTCTCTCCTCTGATGGTTAAAAACTTGCTTTTGGTGGAACTGTACCAGTGGGCAAGACAAACAAGACTTGTCTCTAAGGGTACGTGTGGAGACCTGCAGGACAGCCATGGCTGGCTCTGGTCACCTGTCTTGGGCTTGAACGGCACAACTGTAAAACCGCAATTTAGATGTTGGGATTCAGACAGTAATCCAGGCTCTGGGACTCTCTCTTTCCTCCCTGGGTCAGCCTGTATGTGTATGTCTACAGTGCAATTATACAGTACCTCAGCCTGATCTCCATGACCCAGAGTCACCAGCCTTGGCCTGCCAGGGGATTTTAGTTGCAGTGTTGTATCTTAAAAGCACAGAGCCCCTGGAACAGATATCAAAATCCTTTGGCAACACTTGGAATGGCTTGATTTGAAGCTTAGCCATTGGTTATTAAAAGGGTAGACAGGGGCACTTTTCTTCCTATGTGTTCACATCACTGGAATTAGCAAAATAAAGCATTCCCGAATGGCTTCTTGTGCCCACACCCACAAGTCTGAACTATTACAAGCTTCTGTGGAAAGCCTTCCTGCTACCCCCCCACCCCCCCAGCAACCATTTACAAGCACTTCCTATTAGGATTTCAATCCCTTTACTCCCCCCGGCCCCACATCCCCCCCCCCCCCCCGGCTCCGAGGTTTAAAATGGTTGGAAACATTTGGTTTCCTTTCTGGTTCAAGGTTTTAAAGGCAATTAGTGCTGCCCAGGGAAACAAAATAGGAAAGAAAAGGGAATCAACAACAAAAGTTCAATGTTAATGGTTAGAAATGCAGATGAACACTAACATGGGTATTATAATGTTCCACCTCTCTTCTCTTACAAAAGACCACAGACCTCCACAGCAATGACTGGAAGCACCCTACACTGCTTCTCCAGGGCTGTGGTCCATTTTTTATAAGGGATATTATAAAGATGCCGGGTAGGTCACACAGCAGATGATGTGAAAATTTTGACCTGTATGACTAGCACTTCCACTCTTATAGTCAATAATCAAGGAACTGTAACAACATTCTCCGCAGGAGCAACAGAACAGCCAGTCAGCATTTAATGTTGGTAACTTGGTAAGAAGCACAATAGACTTATTCCTTGCCGGGACAGGGACAACCAGCACCACGCTGAAATATGGACTGCTGATGCTTCTGAAATACCCAGAAATAGAAGGTACCATACATGCACACAGAGTCTTAAGTCTTGGAGAGAGGTGGGGATTGATAAAGGAATACAGAACCCTCTCTGCCTTAAGTCATCAGACCAAATCTGCCTTGGGCTGAAAGGGACACATGTTCCCATTGTGCGCAAGCTGTTGGCTGGCTTATGTAAAATTGCGATGAGTTTGGGGGCGGTTGTGTTGGTGCAAAGCACAAGCACAGGTATCTGTATTCAGAAAGTACAGTCACATCTGGCATTACTTGGCCTCCTTATGAGCTGTCTCAGCACAGAGTCCTCAGTCTGAATGGGCCACTGTGACCACTTTCTCCTCTCACCTCCCAGTCCGAGCTAAGATTTCTGGGTGAGGAGAAAATTAATGTGTTTGCATCGGTAAAGACCCGCTCAATTGATCTAGAAGTTGACACATTAAGACCATCCCCTCAAGAAGAGTAGCGTTTATTCGGCTGGGGGGCATTTCCCATTGACTCAGCACAGCTTAAGTGCTGTGATGAGTAGGCCTTACAAAGTCAAAGGGAGATATGCAGGTTATTTTTCATAGCTTGAGTATCTCCCTTCAACAGCCACTGAAATCCGTGGGCAGTGTAGACCTGGCCCAAGATACCTTGCTCTGTAGCTCCTGCAACCCAAAACTGATGAGTCTGTTATATTCCTAATGTGCATTTGCTGAGAAGTGTGCATTTCTGAAAATGTGACAGAATGGTGGGGAAAACCTTAGGAATTCTGTTCTTCAGATTCATTGTTAAACTCATTCATTTGATGACAGAGAAAGTTCATGAAGAGATAGACTGTGTGATTGGCCGAAGCCGAAGTCCCTGCATGGCGGATCGAAGCCATATGCCCTACACAGATGCTGTAATACACGAGATTCAGAGATCCCTTAACTTTGTCCCATTGGGTGTCCCACATGCAGTGACCAGAGACACTCATTTCAGACAATACGTTATCCCCAAGGTTAGCTCTCAACATTTCTGTGAAAGGTCTCATTCTTCTTCCTGTTCCTCTACTCGGTTTTGAATTATTCACAAAAGAAATGCCTATCCTGGTTTGACCATGGCAGGTGTTTTTACAATGTTACAGTTATTATCAGCATAACAAAGAACAGAAACTGCGTTCTGCAGGTTCGACTTCATGCAGAGAAATGTTTAGTGCCTTGTTGAGGCTTTTTAGATAAAAATAGGTAACAAAGCCAGGTGTGCAACACATTCCCTCTTTTGGGAACTTTTTATAGAAGGTCACTTTCCGAGCTGGTTCATCTCTCTACCAAACTTTACTCTGATTCCCATGTTAATCTGCAGTTTACAGTGACCAGATCCTAAGATGGTAATTCAGTCACAATGTGAGTTTTATAGGTCTTTTTAGTTTCATTATTATTTTATACCAAAGTGATGGGAAAACTATTGGTGTGGTGGCCTAAATTATAAAAGCAAGAGAATGGTGTATGCTTCCAAATACCAGCTGAGAAATGCACTTACCACTTCTTGATCTTATCCAGTCTTTTCCAAATCTCTTTGAAGTAGAAATCAGGCTGGCAATCTAATGGGAGCAGCTTTTCTCATGAGGTTGCAGGATTTCCTTGTTCCAGATGGGCTGAAGTTTGGTGGGGTTACCTTTTCTCATGGAATTTTAATATTTCTGGTTCTTGTTCAAGGGGATGCTGGGAAACAAAGGGGGGAAAAAAAACGAATGCCACTATCCATCCCAGTGAATTCTGGAGGTTTCTCTGTTTTGCAGAGTGTCCACTTCTAACACACTTTATCTGTGTTTGATAATGCAGGGCACCACTGTATACCCTGTCCTGCACTCAGTCCTAAACGACAGCAGGGAATTTCCAAAGCCAGAGCAATTTAATCCAGGACATTTTTTGGATAAAAATGGTGCCTTCAAGAAGAGAGACTTCTTCATACCTTTTTCTACAGGTAAAAGAAACCATCTATATTTGTTTCAGGTCCCAGACCATTCCCTCCAAGTGTACTTTTGAGCACAAAAAGGGTGCTCAAACTGTAGTCTGTACAGCATTTGGGGGTCATTCATGAAGCAGAGCTTCTCACAACAGTGAAACACCAGTTGGTCTCCGGTTTCCTTTTTAGCTAACTGCCCATGTCCTGCTCTCCACTCAGCAACTTCACCTCTTCCTCTGGTTGGCTGTGTCAGCCTACTGTGAGCTAGCTTTGGGTGAATGTTCATGAGAAAGTAAAATTGAAAGGTGTAATAGAAAACAGGGCAAAAGCCAAATCCATAATCATCTAGAGAGAGATCAGTAGCAGCTGCTTAATTTCACCTTTTCTGCAGTCAACTAAGATTCCTTATCACTCTATTAACAAGACATCTGTACTGTCTTCCACCATCGTCTTTAGGATGCCTGTACCTCCTGACTTGTTACTTCCCTCTTCCGCTTGAGAACAGCCATCATGTCATTCCCTCTTAAAACATATTAGCTGGCTTCAGCCCTGCATTATCTGTTCTTCAAACCCCATGTTATATTGGTTTTTAAAAGACCACTTATTTTGTGGACCACAGCCTTTAAAATGGTCCCTTAAGCCCCCAAACACTTTCATACCTTCCTGAACTCAGAGAGACAGCCATTATCCTCCACATCTTGTGTGTTTAACTTTAATTTTGACACGTTCCAGGGGGGATAGCCGTGTTAGTCTGGTTCAGCAAAACAAACAAAGAGTCCTGTGGCACTGTTTAAGATTAACACATTTATGTATTGCATGAGCTTTCACAGGAGAAATCCTACTTCCTTAGATGCTTGAAAATGCATCCGCATCCATTTCTCCCACAAAAGGGCATACGATAAATAAATGTTAGTTTTTAACAGTGCCAAAGGACTCCTTGTTTGTCTTAACCCTGAGTTTTGCTTCCATTGTAACAGAATTTAAAATATCTTGCAAAGAGAGATCTCCAGTGACTCCTCAGTATTCCACTTTCATTGCAGGCAAACGGATTTGCGTGGGAGAAGGTCTGGCTCGGATGGAGTTGTTTTTGCTACTGACAATAATTTTGCAGAATTTTACCTTGAAACCTCTCATTGATCCCAAGGATATTAATATAACCTCGATTCCAACTTTTCCGACATCTGTACCACAATCGTATCAGCTCTGTGTTTTTCCTCGGTAAAAACCATGAAAGTCACATTGGTGTCTTTCACCTATGCATGAATTTCATTGTCTATGATCCTGGACTCATTAATATAGTGACAGAAAGGAACTTGTGTAATAACAGCTAAATGAGCTAACTTTTAAGTAACTGGGATTGAAGAAAATTAATTATAACCCCCAAAAGACCTATATGCTGACCCCCTGGCCAGGTACAATAAACCTGCAGTGCTATCAGATAGACTCAGCTGTGACTCTGTTTTTGATGGAAGTCAGGTATGGTTTCAGTTCATTTGTGTTGGAGTTCTTTTCTGGTGTAGCATTTTTGAAGTTTAGCTTGACATATGCCGGCTACTATAGAGTCCATGTTCCCTCCCCCAAATTCATCTCATCTTACAAATAAATATTCTTTCATTAAAACAGGCTGGAAATGAATTGTGTATTTTAGCCATCCCATTGGCATCATCCCTGGCCTTTCCCCAATTCCTCTTCTGGAAGCAAAATCATGGCCTGATATATCTACCCAGGGGTTAAAGTAAGGCAGAACGCACTGAAACGCTGTTCCAGGGCCCCTATTTTTAGGGGCCAGCATTCCGTGGCCCCTAAAAATAGAGGAATGCAGCAGAACACAGCATTTCTGGGCCCCCTAAAAATGGAAACAGTAACCGAAACGCAGTGTTCCAGTGCATTCCACTTGAAGCCCTGTTATACCTTAAGCCCAGCCGGCAGGGAGCTGTGTCAAACAGTTTGTAATTCTTGCCCCTGCAGGGTGGGAGCAGTGTCCTTCTGGGAGCAGGGAGAGCCCCATGGTAGGGCTGGGGGAAGGGCTTTGGGGGGATGGGGAGCTGACCTCTTGGATGGGGGTCACGGAGCTGCTGCAGGACAGGGAATGCTGCTGGGGGTTGTGTGGGGCAGGGTGTATGTGTGTGTAGCTGGGGGTGTAGTAGGGGTCTGTATGTGTAGCTGGGGGTCTGCATGTGTAGCTGAGGGGGTGTGGGGATGTAGCTGGGTGTGTGGAGCAGAGCAATAACCAAAGCACATGTTACCAAGAAGTGGTTGCACATACCCACCTGGGAGGGGACGGCATTGGTGGCTCAGTAGCTGGGGCGGGTGGAGGGGGGTCTGGACCTATGTGAAGGGGGCCCAGATCAGTGTGAGGGAGGCCCAGAAATTTAGGAGGGTTCTAGGGCCCCCCAAATTATACTTTAACCCCTGTGTCTACCTTTACCGGGGGGAATAATCTGTTGAGTTCCACTGAAGTCAACAGGACTGCTCAGGAAGAGAAGGGTTGCAGAACTGGGCCATTACTCTGTATCTCATTGGTTTTTTACCCATCCTGATGTTATTTCTCATGTTGATTCTTTGACCTAGAGCACACTGGTGTGCTGCAGGAATACCCAAAGTGCGCCACAAGCATGCCGGAGAGCTGGAGTTAAAGTTCTCTCCCTCCTCAGCCCAGCCACCTAAGCTCCCTATTTTTAGGTAGGCAGCATTCTGGCCCCCTAAAAATAGAGGAAGGCACTAGAACAGGGAGTTCCAGGGGTCCCCCTAAAAATAGCAGGAGCAGTCCAAATGCATCATGCAGGTGGCTCCACCTTAAACCTGGCTCTACCTTAAGCCCAGCTAGCAGAGGGCTGGGGGAGACTGGGAGTGTGTGAATCTCCCCCTGCAGGGCAGAGCGACTTTTCAGCCAGCCTGCAAACAGCCCAGGTAAGGGCTTTGGGGGGGAGGGTTGCTGGGGGTTGTGTGAGGCAGGTGGGGGTGTGTAGCAGAGGTGGGTGGGAGTGGCTGTGTAGTAGAGGATGCGTAGCTGGGGTTGTGGGGTGGGGCTTGTTGGGGGTGTGTGTAGCTGGAGGGTAGGATGGCTCTGTGTGGGGAGGGTAGCAGGGGGCTGGAGGCCTAGTTCTGGCCCCTTCACTGATGGGTGGGTCCATCACAGGCAGCATGGGGCTGGGGAAGGGGAGGCCAGGACCCACTGGGGTGGGAGGGAGCAGCAGTGGGGTGAGGATTTACCCTGGGTGGCAGGGAGCCACTGTGGAAGAGGGGGAAGTGGGTGCTGCACCATGCTCACCTGCCCTACCTTCCCACTCTCCAGGTTCCCCCGTCCCCCCACAAAGCCACTCTTGTTCTCCCTTCCTCTCTCCTCTCTTGCCACCCTTGTGCTGTTCCCCACATGGCTCCTCTTGTCCTCTTTTGCCACCCCTGCCCTGCTTTGCTCCCCACACTCACTCCTGCTACTGCACACGGTTCCTGACCTCCTGTTTCGCCACCCCTGCTTTGCTACACCTACTACCCCACATAGCAGCATTTCCAAAACACTGTGCCATGATTCATGAATATGCATAAGTAATTTAAGTTAATTTGAATATTTATGAGTTTTTTAATAGTGGTGTGCCTCGAAAAATTTGAAGGTATCAAGTTGTGCCACGGCAGAGAAAAGGTTGGGAACCACTGACTTAGAGAATGATGCAGGAGGCTCTGAAAGTTCTTTAAAACAAACAAGGAGTCCTGTAGCATTTAAAGACTAACCAATTTATTTATTGCATGAGCTAAAGCGTCTGATGAAGTGGGATTTTCTCCCACAAAAGCTCATGCAATAAATAAATTGGTTAGTCTTTAAATGCTACAGGACTCCTTGTTTGTTTTCTTGAACTAGACAAGTGGTTTTCAAACATTTTTTCTCAGGACCCCATTAAAAAAAAGCAGTTATTCCTGTGACCCAAAAATTATATCTTGAGCAACGCATTCCTGTCAGTCAGTGGCATCAACAGCACGTGCCATGACCCAGTGCCTGAGGGTCTGCAACCCAGTACTTGCTCCTGACCCTAAGTTTGACAACCACTGAACTAGACTAACTGGGCTGCTCCTTGGGAACTTGAAACTTTTGTCCTCCTTTATCACAGTGCCACCTGGTGGTCTGACCAAGTCTAAGTGATGCTTTATCACCCTTAGGAAGGAAATCAACCAAGGAGTCCTGTGGCACTTTTAAACTAACAAATTGATCACATGAGCCTTCATGGGAGAATATCCCACTTCATCAGACACTTTAAGATGGGAGAAACTTACAGAAAGGGAGGAAGATAAATGCAGGGAAGTGTAAGCCATAGGATCAGGTAAGACTGTTACAGCAAATCAAAGCAGTTCTTAAGATTCAAACACTGAGGAGCAACATATAGAGGAAGCATATGAGGTCAGATCATTCATTGTAACAGGGAAAAAAATCCATAATTCCTCAGGGGCTTTGCTGAATAGCAAAAAGACCCGGGGCACAGGCCCACAGGCTCCACCTGTGCTAGACCGTGCCCCTGTCATGGGTCCACCTCCAATAGGCCACACCCACAACAGACACCCTCTCACCCCCCCCCGTTACGTGTTAGCTCTGTGTTCTTGAGGAATCAGAGCACAGTATCCAGCCTGTGCCTCCCTCCCCCCACACATCCCCCAACCTCTGCTTGAACTGAAAACCAAAAACAGTAGGAAATGGGAGACATCCTTTTCCTAATCTACCCATATCCAAAAGCCATCAGCACAATGGAGCTTCATTTGCATTGACTATGGAGAACCAGACTCCAAAGCAGGAGCCGCACTGAACTCTGGGATTGAAGAAGCAAGAGCCGTACTGAACTCTGGGATTGAAGAAGCAGAGAAGCATTGCCTGATGGGGGATCTCACACCAAAACGAACAAACTCAGCAATTATCAGACCATTCTAGTCACAGACGTGATACTTGATACCCAAAATACTGAGTCTGCCTGACTGTATTGTGAGCTTCTCTGAACCATAACACCCAGCCAGGAATGTGTATTGGCCACGTAAACAAGTCCTTATAGAAAACCTTTACCCACATCCAACAGAACAGTAGTGTAGTGTGTGTGTCCTGTGCAAGTCCTGACTGGATCCTTTCTGAATCTTGTATGAGTCTGGATTGAGTCCTGAGTCCTGATGCTTGGATCTAAAGCTGTATCATTTCCACTGGGATTTGGCTTTTCTTCCTTGCTGATTGCTGTGGGAGCTTTGTTTCCATCCAGCCTCTGACCCTGATCTGCACAACCTGGAAACCTTTCTGCTACACAGAGTGGTGAGACCCCCCCCCCCCGG
>ML683393.1:250224-288970 GCA_007922195.1 Podocnemis expansa | reverse complement strand
CCCCCCCCCCCCCTTCTCTGTCTCTCTTTCTCCCTCTAGGCCTGATACAGTAGAATCTAGGTAATATTGTAGCTGGGTGTTCTTCTTTCCTTGTATGTTTATCAATGCTGTAACTGGGTATGTGGGGGTATTCTGCTCTCCTTTGTAATTATTATTAGTAGTACAAGTTTTAGATACCTAGCAATAAAATGACTTTTGTTATTAAGCCAGTTTCCAGACTCTTTTAAGACATCATTCCCTCTCCTTTGTGGTCTTGGTTTCTTTATATCACTTTGCAGCAATGCTTCTATTACCTAGCCAAAGATCCCGGTAATGCCCACAACCCTGTAAGGTTTGCTCATTGATAGGGATAGTAGCCTGATTGACTCCAGGGGCATATAAGGGTAACAGCTGACAAGTGCTGTTTTGACCCAGCCTGATTGAGTCCAGGGGCATATAAGGGTAGCAGCTGAGAAGTGCTGTGTGACCCAGCCTACTGAGTTCAGGGACACATAAGGGGTCAGCTGAGAGTGCTGATAGACCCGGTCCGCTCAGACGCACCTCTGTAGAAACACAAGTCACACAAGCAGCGCACTAATAGAAGTACCATCTTCCCCATAGAGAAAGCAACCCTAATAAATGGGCATACCCCAAGTTGGTGGGCAAAGTTGGTAACACCCCCCCATTACCCAACAGGCCCTATCCCTATCCTGGGCCCCACTTGAAACTGGAATTCACATGAAATATTTTGAAGTGGGGAAGTTCCACATGAAATAGAAATTTTGGAAACATGGAGAAGTGACGTTTCTGAAAGGAAATATAGTCCCTAGGGCCATGCCAGCTGATGACTAAAATTGAAGCTGTCAGCTTCTAGCCAGCAGCTGTCTAGGCACCAATGCAGTCTGACCATGTCGATGTCCATCGATTATCCTGGTCCAGAGTGTTTAGCCTCTGTACCACTCTCCCACCACACAGAGGCCCCATGCCATGCTGTGATACAACTCCTCCTTCATACCCTTCTGCTCATTTTAGTTTTAATGGAATCATTCTCCTCCAGTGATCCCTACAAATGAATCAAGGTGCTGGCAGTATCCTCTTAAAAGCTCACTGACCATGTGAGGAGGACATATAAAGATTCTCCTCCTCTGACAAGGCATATCTTTCCCTATCTCCTATAGGTTTCTGTTGCTAAACATCAGGCATCATGGAGATCAGAAAATAGGATTGGGAGGGAGGGTGGTGGATGAGACCATCCCTTCCAGTCAACTTGTTTAGGGTCTCCAGGTACTGGAGAAGTGGATGGCATCTAGGAGCCCAGATGAGAGATGACATCCTGGTGACCCACACTGAAGACACCTACCACTGCAGTTCTCAAGCTTTTAAAATAGAGCCCACGCCTCTCCTGAACTTCGCTGTAATGCTTGCCCTCCACTTTGAGTGGCAGCATGAGATTGTGGAGCAGGGGAGTGGAAGGATGGTAGCAAAGCAGCTGCAATTTACCATGCTGGGCTGCTTATAACACAGGGCAGGAAATTTAAAAAGGCTCTGACCCTCCCAGCTTCTAGGTGTATGCTACCCAGGTAGGGGAAGTTGGGGAGCTCATGAGGCAAGCAAGCAGGCTGGCTGGAGCTGCCAGTGCAGTGCTATAAGCAGGGTCACACCAAACTGGCTGATCCAGCCAGCCAGCCAGGCTGCCTGCCTTCTGCCTCCCCAGCAAATAGCCAAAGAGAGGACAACAAAGTGAACTGAGAAGAAAGCAGAGAAGCCTCCTGCAGTATTTCTCCCACCCTGCCCTTAGCTCCTGCCAGACTCCCAATCCCCCTTCTGGGGAAACAAAGCAGAGAGGTTTTAGCAGCAAAAACTAAGTAAGCCCACTCTTACAGGAAAGAGCGAGTCCAAACCAAAAATACAGCATTACTGGGATCACCCTATCCAATGCAAGACAGACAACATTACAGGAATTCACAATGAAGTACAACAATTGTAAAACAAGTAAGGCACATTCAAAGAGTAACAAGTTTATTTATTGCTAGAGCTTTTGTGGGTGAAATCCCACTTTGTCAGACACTTGAAAATGGTTTCCAAATGGGATTTCGCTCGTGTGATAAATAAATGTGTTACTCTTGGAAAGTACCACAGGACTCTTTTCTATTTTTACTGGATTAGACTGACATGGCTACCCCCCCCGGAACTTTTCAGTAAAAAGATAGTTAACTTTGTGGCATGCTGCCTGATGTGTACTTATGTTGTGCAGTCATAGGAGGGCAAAACCAAAAAGCAGAATAAATAGTGCTATTAAGTAGCGACATTATTGGTAGGTCAAGCCTCACTCATGATCTCCCAACAGAACTCTCAAATCTCAGGATTTTTTTCCCCAGGCCCAGTCTGCTAATATTTGCTCAGTCTTCTGTAGCCACAGTCAGTGGTGGCTTTTGGGGTAGGCGAAGCAGGTGGCTGCCTAAGGCCCCAAACAATAAGGGGCCCCGTCTTCAATTTCGTCGAGAGAAATGAAAACATAGAAACATATAGAAATTTTCCCCATATAGCAGAGCTAGTAGGACTGTAAGCCTAAGCACTTTTCACTCTTGGTTCATCAAGGCAAGCTATCGTTAGGATCTGTGCTTCATCTGAAATGCAGATTTCACCATTCTCTGCTCGTCACCTTCACACTGACATGCTAAAAAAGCAGGAGCAAGCAATAGATAGCACAATGACAGGAACTTTTACAGTGGCCTCAGCTTTTAATTCCTCAGTGTGGCCATTTATTTTGCCATTTTTTAATTTTGTGAAATACTGCCCTTTTCTTTTCTTATTTACCTGTATTTTTGCATTTTTCCTTTGACTTTCTGGAAATTTTTACTTTGCCTTTTTTTAGCTCAGGTTACCAGATAGGTCCATATAGGCTGCTACATCTAAATACAGTGCTTTCCTTTGGCAATCATTACATCTCTGTGTGATGTCTGTGCAGTATGTCTTTCTTTTGATAAGTAATCTTTAGCTTCCTTTGTACTTAACTATTTAATATTTTGAGGGGGCCAGAGTCTTATAAACTTGAGTACATCAGAGAATTTCATTGAAATTTGGTGTTTTTCATTTCACTTATTTTTATTTATTATTATTATTATTTGTATTAAATATCTCTAGTGCACATAAACCCAAGCCCATATGAAAAATTTGTAAGATATGACAGCCAAAATTTTAAATGTGGTATTTTAGTTATTTTTGAGCCATCATTAATGTTACCACTTCTTATTTATTAATTAATGCTCACACTTTTAAAAAAAATTAAAATGTTCACTTCAACTTTGTAGTTCAGCATTAGCTGCTTTATGTTAAGTGAATGATGATCAACTTACAAGCTTCACGATGGGAAGATCTTTAAAAATACCATAGCCAAGAATAATTTACAAGTGCCAGAGGGATAATCATATTAGTTTGGTTCAGCAAAACAAACAACAAATCCTGGCTGGTGATATGGGGCAGTTAAGGGTGCAGGAGGGACTGGAACCACAGGGAAGGTAGCAGTGCAGGCCAATACTGGGCCCCACAATGGGTCTTGGATTAGGGCTCCCAACTGCCTAAGGCCACCTCTGGCTACAATGTAGGGGTGGCTCCTTTAATCATAGATGTCTGCATCATTCAGCTAGAGAGATGGTAATTGTGGTCAATCAATCAAGACAGGCTGGCAACTGAGACTGGCCAATTCACACATTTAAATGAACATACACAGCATATGCCTAAACCAGGTTTCACCAAGTATGCAAAATGGAGTACAGTGTTTAAGCAGGAATTCCAAACTGGCAGTGTGGAGTCTTGTCTCAGGGTTACAGAATTATTTCACTTATGACACTAAAGGACATATATCCAACATTAATTAACATATACTTTAAAAGTAAACACAATTAATTATCTCTGACCCTCCATATTATCTGTCCCTGCCCCACACCTCCAGTCTCTTCTTGCTTAATGTAGAACAATCTCGCACACAAGAGAACAATTTCAAGCATGGGATAAATACTAGGCACAGCATATGGTGGTGTTCAGCAGAGTTCACCTTTACAAATGATAGCACTGTTGATGGGATTACCTTCCCAGACCACCTGCTGCCCCAGCCTCACAACTGAGGCAACAAGGCAAGGGGCAGGAGACCCCACGGTTGTTCCAGGCCAGCCCCACTGCCATGTGAGACCCTGTTGTCAGACCAGGCAGCTCCACCACCTGGGCATGTGGTGAGGGCTGGGGACCCCAGGCCAGGCCAGCCCTGACACATGGGCAGGGGCATGGGCTGAGGGCAGGAGACTCTGAGTTGGCACCCGAGCCTCGCCCCCTGAGCTGTGGGGGGCTGCCTGGTCGGGGCTGCCTGGTCAGGGCTGCACCACAGCAGCTTGGCCACCAACCTGATCCCCAGGGACCCATGGCTGAGGGATGGTGCCTGGCTCACCAGCCTTCTGCTGGACTGACCCTGGCCTCGACAGAGGCTTAGGAACATCCCTTGGGCCACCTGGTGCTCAGGTGAGGAGCTCCATTTCCAGGCCACCCCCCGAGGACCCTAGGCCATGGGGGGGGTCCCCCCTGCAGGCATTGGGGAAATGCTCATGGACCTAGCTGGGACCTAGAGGCCATGGGGGGAATGCCTCCAGCCCAGGGGTACCCCTGCCAATCCCAGCTGGGCCCCAGAGGTTTATGGGCACCCCCTGGTCCCACACAGGGCCAGAAGCCTAGGGGTAGTCCCCTGAGTCCCACCTGGGCCCCAGAGGCCTGGGGACACCCCCACCAGTCCCACATGGGTCCCAGAGATTTCAGGGCACCCCTGCCCATCCCACCCGGGGTCTGGATGCCTATTGGCACCCCCATAGCCACACCCAGGGCCCAAAGGCCTGGGAGAATCCCCTGACCCCACCCCACCTGGGACCCAGAGGCCAGGGACTAATTCCCTGCTTCCACCCAGGGGCTGGAGCCCTTGCAGGGAAGCCCCCCTCGGCCCCAGGCAGCCCCTCCTCTCCCCCGCCCCCCCATCTGACCAGGGCCTCCAACCAGGGCTGTGCCTAGGGGGGGAGCAGGGCCCAGGGCAAATCAGTTTGTGTGGGGCCTCCCCCCATTTTAAACTTTGCAGCGCAATGTTCCCTCTAAGCCAGATGGTTCCCAACTTGTGGTCCGGGGACCCCACAGAGGTCCATGGACACTTTGCAGGGGGTCTGCGGAGCCTCTCCCTACCCGGGGCCGGAATCCAGGTACAGCCCTGATGCTCCCTGCCAGGGCTGCCTCTCCCCGTCTGTGGCTGTATCCTGGCAGGGGAATGGAGCCACAGCGGCTCCCCAGCAGGGGCAAGGGCAGGAGACCACAGCTGCTAGGGCTCAGCTCCCTGGTGGTGCGGGCAATGGTGGTGGCAGTGCTGTTCAGTAGCTGTCCCACTGGTGCGGGTCAGAGTCTGCCCATGCAGGCCAGATCACATAATCAGCTGAGGGTGGTCTGCAAAGATTTTTTTTTCTTTTTTTTTTTGTTTTGTTTTGTTACAAAGGGGTCCCAAGCCTGAGAAAGGTTGGGAACCACTGTTCTAAGCTGATGATGCAGCTGAGCAAGTTCACTGCTGGTTCTCCAGGCCCCAATAGGCTTCTTCCCTGCTGCCCACTGGCTCCCCAATAACTTGTGCACCCATAACTTGTTCAGCTGCATCATCAGCTTAGAGGGACCACTGGGCAGGGTCATAATTTTTCTTTAATAAAATCATAAATTTCTAGCCCTCAGGCTAAAAAGTTGCAGAGAGAAGCAGAAAAACATGACCTGACTTTATCCTAAAGGCTCAAAACCCAGAAGTCAGAGAAAATAGCTCCCCCCATTTATTATTTCTTTAAACATCTCTTTATTTTTAAGTGAGTTTTAATGATATATTTAAGCCAGACTTGTGACTATTTTTGATGTCTGGGGTAGGCAATACTGAATGTGTCATGGTGATGTTCCATCAACCTCACAGCCAAGTGGACAGGAGCATCTGGATGTACTCTCCTTTGTGGGTCTGGTTTTTCTGTTCAAGATGGGCACACAATTTTACAAGTTTAATAATTTTTCTTAGATCAAGTTTTTGTTAAATTGAAAATTCAGAGAGAGGGAAGCTATTTTTGGATGATAAGAAATAAATTCAGGTCCTCTCTCACCTTAAGGCACTGGATTCCAATTGTCTAATGCATGTTATTTCCTTTATGCTGCCTGACTCTTTCCTTTTCCATCTTATTTTAATATATGTATTCATACATTCCTCATTGCTTTGCAGGTGATCTAAGTAATGAAGGTCAGGTACTGTTTGAGGATGAGAGGAAGAAACAAGGGACTTTTGGCCTCCTCTTAGATACCCTGATGTAAATCAAAGAAGGAGTCTTGTAGCACTTTTAAGAGCTAACAAATAAATAAATTTGTTAGTCTGCTTAACATGCAGAAGGTCCTGGGTTCAATTCCCAGGGAGTTAGACTCAATGATCTCATGAGGTCCCTTCCAGCCCTATGATTTGATTTGATTTGATTTCATTTAAAAGTGCCACAGGCTTCCTTGTTTGTTTCCCTAAACTAGACCTGGATGGCACAGTTGCTTTCCTCTTTGCCATGCTTTGGGAGTGGTGGTCTGATTGCAATCAATGACAATGGGGCTTATTTACAGTGCAGAAGGAAGGACAAAAAACTTCTTTATTGTGTTGATTGATGGCCATTAACCCTAAAAACCCAGTATTTCCATATGAGTGCTAGCCTGGGGTCTTCTCTCTCAGGTGTAATAGATCATTATCTGCACAGAGAAGTTTGCTCAAAAAGACATTCCTGAAGACTGAAAAGTCTTGTTAAATGTAGAAGGGAAAAAGTTCTTTAATATCTGAGAACACTTTCTGGAGATGCTGATTCAAAGAGAAGGTCCTGTTTTGTAAAGGTTGGGGATGTGACATTCTCCTGGCTTTGGCCCCGTTTGCTTGACTGAGGCTGGCTCCATAAGTTTTATCTCAACATTTGTCCTTTCTCTTCCCCTCAGGGAGCAGTTGTGGGAAGGTGGCTAGTTAAGAGTTCCTGTAACCAAACGCTGCCTGCCTGAATTCCCTTCCCCCTTCCCTGACCAGCCGGAGCTGCTCCCTAGTCCCACAGCTTGAAAAAGCTCCCTGCTTCCTTAGTCCAGCCGGCTGTGTGGGATCCCCCAAAAGGGTGAGGACCCCCAAAGTGCAGGGCCCAGGGTGGTTGCCCCTCCTGCCCCCCCTTAAGGATGGCTCTGTCTCCAGCCCCACCCTCCTACCTACTCGTCCTGCAGAGAGAAGCCCATGCTGGAGAAGCTGCTTGTTTGAAAGTGGCTCCCTTTCTCCCTCGGCTGGTCACACACCTGCCTGCAGCACCTGGCGGGGGAGAGGAGGCTGCAGCTCCCAGTCGCAGAGCCCTGCCGGGGTCCCAGCTCCCAGCGCCAGAACTGGGGGTCCAAAACAGACTTGGGGCTCCATGGGGGCGATTTGGGGCATGTGCCCCGGGGTGCCCAGCACCAGCAACGCCCCTGTAATCCCTATTCAGTCCTGATTTCACACAGTGAAATTTGCACATGAATTCCAATTCTTCAGTTTCTCTTTGAAACCTTGATTTGTTATTCATGTGTTTGAGTACAGCAAATTAGCAAATCATGAATGGAGTGATCAGGAAGATTAAAGTATAGGTTCTATTGATCTGTTGCAACTATCCAGGTGTGCATTGTTAGCCATTGCACAGTTTTGACTCTTGTTCTGATAAGCGATGTGTCTTATTATTACCTCTAGATTTGGAACATGATAGTGACCATTCACCATTGAAACACACTTTCCAAAGTCCTCTTCTCCAACAGGCAGTGGCATTGCTGTGGTGGGGAGGAGGGGGTGCAAATGTACACAGCGGCGCCCCAAGGCCTGCCAAGCAGCAGGAGCCATTGGGGCCACTTTAAATTGCCTGCCCTGCTCCACTCCCAGGCATGATGTAGCCCAGGGTGGAGCAGGAGGGAAATGGAAAAAGCTGGGCTCCACCCACCACCATCTCTGGAAGCTCCAGTCCCCCCCCTCCAGTCGGGTAAATCCTGATACTGGGGAGCCTTGGGAGTTGGGGTGGGCAGCGGTGGGGGTGGCCAGCAGCATGGCCTGCCTTGGGGCCCAGCTCGGCAGCCCAGCATGTCTGGGTGGCCCTGCCCGTGGTTGTCGTGGCAGCGTCATCCAGCGTCCAGCTCAGCCCGGTGCAACAGCCCTGCTCACCCCATGGTCCAGCTCCAAGGGCCTGATAGAGTAGCTGGCTCAGGCCCAGGGATGGAGGGGGAGGGGGGCGCCACAGGGGCCCTCGGGCCTGTGTGCCCTGAATGTTTTTTTCTGGAGGGGAGCCGAAACGCCCCTGCTACGCTGTCCCACTTCCACCCTCAACTCCAGCTGCAGCCATGCTCCCACTCCCCCATAGCCCACCGCACTACAAGGAAAAGGGGTGACCGCCTCCCATCACCAAAAGCTACCTACAGCACCTGGGATTCCCAGACAGTCACCCATCCAAGCACTAGCCAGGCCCAGGATGGTTTACCTTCAGCGATAGGATGTGATTGGGGTCGCTTGGTCCTGTATGGCTGTAGGCAGATGGGCCTCCACCCCTCCAGCCCACTCTCCTTCATCTAAGACCCCCCAGCCACCTGGTCAACCTGCTGGGAAAACACATTAAGTCCCCTTGGGCCAGCAGGTCAACCCCTGTTGCAGTACTGAGAGTGACCTGTTGGCCGTCTCCCTCTCGGAAGTCTGGAAGGGGTTGCCAGACATGAACTTCCCTGACACAGAGATCCAGATGGTCAGCCACAGTTTCTCAGTTGTCCTGCTAGAGGTGCAATTGCCTTTACTGCCATCCCGTTTCAGAGAGGAGTGTGGAGATTTATGAGGGCAGAGTTTTCAGGACCTGGAAGAAGCCGAGACAAGCCTAGGGGACACATCCTGTAGATGTTACCTGACCTTGGTGTTAAAGAAAAACAGCTGAACTTAACTTTGGTGCAAAAACTAAATAGGTAATTGTTTATTTTAAAATAAATACACTGCAGTGGGGAAAGCAGGTAAGATGCTGGTTTTTGCCCTTGAGATGTATTACAGAAACTTTTATAGCTTAACAGCAACATTAATATACATGCATATACATAGGCAACAGTAATAAAATTTAACATTTTTTTAATTGGTCTAAACTAATATTATTTTTTTACAAGGAACTAAGGTTAAAGTGAAAGGAATTTTACATAACAACTTAACAGTGTTAGAGTTAATGCTATTTAAGGAGGTTTGATAAAAGAATGTTTAGTATAAGTTAAGGATGTTGGCGAAACTATTGAAGAATAACAATGTTTGGAGCAGGCAGGTACAGAGAGACACTAACTAAAGTTTTGAAGGCCGGCAGTTTTTTTATATTATTTTTAATGGTATTTTGAGTGCATTTTATATATCTATCTATATCTATATCTATATCTATATATTTATATTTAGGTTTATTAAGTTATTTGTGTTTTAATACTGTTAAGCTTTAGCTACAGAATTTTTTCTACAATTGTTTTTATGAGACTTTTAAAGTTTTATTAATTATATTTTTAAATTAATTAGCATTTGGATATTATTTTTGTTTTTTTGATGATTTTTGTATATAAAGTATATATTTTTTACGGTATTTTGGGCTTAATTTTTTATGGGGGCAGCTTTTATTAAATAATTTAGGCAGCATTTAAGCAGTAATAGCACAACATAATGACAAATTAGGGCCACTATTATAATGAAAACTATGAAATATTTTGGATTTTAAAGTTTTAAACTAGGTTTATAATTTTTTATAGTTTTTTTGGACGCAGGGTACTGGCAGCTTTTTGGATTTTGCTTAAGGCTAAAAAATATTTTAACTATTTTTATTTGGGATGCAAATGCAACATTTTTTGCTAATTAAAGCATAAGTTTTTACTTTTAGAAGCCAAAAGAAATTTAAAGCCTTTTGGTTTTGGAGAGTTATTTGACTAATTTGTTTTACTTTTTGTGTAACGGCAGTTAAGACTGTGATTGTTTTATTTGCTATTTTTTTTTGAGGATTTGAAAGATATGCTTAATTTTTGAAAGGCTATATTAATATTATAAAGGGGAAAGGCAATTTTAAAAACTTTCATGTTTTAATTATTTTTGTTTAAAACAGGTTGGGAACAGGGAACTTAAAGAACTGAGAGTATGTTGAATGGTGGGTTTTAAATAAGCAGTAAAACAAACACTATTTTAATTAACTGGCTAACGTTTTTATGCTTTATTTTTATAGATTTAATATTGGCTTACAAGGGTAGTAACACCATGCTCGCAGCAAACAGTACGACTTGCTGCGGCAGAATGCCAACTTTTTAGCTACTAAGAGGGTCATGATTTACATTCATTATAAATTACTTGAGAGCAATAAAGGAAGTGTTTAAGTGATGCCTGTCTTGTTTTATTACAGATGTAATATACTTTTGCTTAAGGCACAGAAGGCAGCAGGCACACAAGTTACATACTCCCAACCTGGGGAGGCAGTGACAAATAATAACAATACAGGACTCTTGTGAAGCCCTGTAATTGGAATGAGTACTCTTTAAATCCTTTAATGAGGATCCACTGGAGGGCAAGTCTGGTGCCAGCAGCCTTGGTAATTCCAGCTCCAATAGCGTATATTTAAGTTGCTGCAGTGAACAAGCTTATAGTTGGACCTTGAGATCAAGCTGGTGGTCTGCCGCAAGGCAAGCTACTGCCTGTCCCAGCCCCTGCCTCTTGGTGCTCCCTTGGTGCTCTTAACTGAGTGTCCTGGGGGTCTGAAGCATTCAAAGCAGGCCAGTCACCAGAATACTCCAGCTAGGAATAATGGAATAGGACTACAGTTCTATTTTGTTTGTTTTCGGAACTGGGCCTGTGATGTAATAATCCTTGGGGAGGAAGGGGTTAACACTCTGGTCAGTGAGTCCTAGGACAGCCAATAGGAACAAAGCACAGCTTTTTGAATTGGAGTAGCAGCCTTGCCTGTGCCTGTTTGGATGCAGCAGAGCTCCTGGAAGGATCAGGAGGAGGCCAGGTAGAAAGGCCTGAAGAAGAACCCAGCAACATCCTTACCAAAGATAAGTTAAGTTTATTACTGACCAGGTGTGAGCAGAACAGGGAATGTTTACTTAGACGGGGTCAGGGCATTTTCTTTGTTTTTGGATGTCTCTGTGCTGAGCTCATGTACCCCGTCCCCCTCCCCAGTAACTACCTAAGTTCAATACTAGGGAAGCATCTCTCTGTGTTTCTTATCTGTTCTTTTTAATTAAAGATTTTGCCTTTTAAGTAAGCTCTGGTTCTGTGTCCTGAAAAGCAAGAGGTTTGTGTGCATATGCCTCAGACTGCACAGCCAGCTACTAAAGGGGACTCTGTTCCACTTCCAGCTCATATTGCAGCTAGGGTTCAGTCACTTTGCTGAGGGAGGAATAAAAGTGATTGCAAGTACCTCACAGGAAGGAATTCCCAAGTGTGCCTTCCTTGGTTTCAAGAGGTTTTTGCATTTGGGTGGTGGCAACAATACCACTCCAAGGCCAGGAATTTTAGGCCTTGGAGAGTTTTAATAACAGGCTTTAAGGCCAGTGGCTTTTCCAGCCTGTTGCAGGCCCCCAGCTTCTGCACTCAGAGTGCCAGTGTGGGGAAACAGCCTTGACACATGATTAAGAGGGATGGCCGGGGGCATTCGTATTGTGCCACTAGAGGTGAAATTCTTGGACTGGCACAAGACGAAACAAAGTGAAACCATTTGCCAAGAATGTTTTCATTAATCAAGAATGAAAGTCAGAGGTTTGAAGCTGATCAGATACTGTTGTAGTTTCAACCATAAACGATGCCGACTAGAGATGTGGCAGCATTATTTACATGGATAGGCTTGGATCTTATCCAAAATACCACACTGCCAGCCAATCCTTTGGTAACTATAACTAAAGGTTTAATATAAAAAGAAAACAAGCAAAATGAGAGATGCTAAAGGGACAAAGTGAATCACCTACATACAAATGATTTAGTGTCCATAGAAAGCACGTTCTTGAAGAACGGTGGGTTACTTACTGGTAACCATCCTTCTTCGAGATGGGCTGCTTGGATTCATTCAGTAATATGTGTACATACCTAAGTGCATGATTGGTCGGAAACCTTTTCAGCCCAAGCCTGTCAAAACAGGGCTGGCAGCCAACACCCCCTGGCCACCCTGTGGCTATGTATATGGCCGCAGTCCTGCCCCTCCTCAGTCCCTAAAAGTCACCAACTCCGAGTTTCAGGGAAGGTAGGAGGGTTCTGAATGAATCCGAGCAGCCCATCTCGAAGAAGGATGTTTATTGGTAAGTGACCCACCATTCTTCTTCAAGCACTGCTTGGACACGTTCAGTAGTAGGTGACTGCTAGCCATACTGGAAGATGCCGGGTGGAGTTTGGCTGTTTTCCCACCTTCAGCATGGTGGCCTCTGAAACAGCCAAACCCCAGGCCTAGAGGAACTGGCGAGGCAAAAATGGCCTGGCCTAAGTAGGGAAGGACCGAGGCCTATAGCCCGCAAGTATACCCTACCTATGGACTGCAGGGCAGAGGGAGGCCTAGAGTCACTTTATTGTTGAAAGAGATATGGCAGCAACATCTCAAATGGGTTGGGCACTGCCATATGAAGGACATAAGAGGCCAGTGCTAAAGCACCTGACCAAACAAGGTGACCAGGATGTGTCCCTTGGTCTTAGGCTCATGATGCATGCCTTAGCTGGTTTGCTAGAAAGGCTAAGGTGGAGTCCAGAGTTGCTGGCCTACTGATCTATACCATGAATCAGTAAGAGAGAGAGAGAGGGAGAGAAGGAGACCTCTCTACCAACCCAACCAAGGGGAAAAGGTGTATGGGATTGTGTGGGAGCAATCAAATAACCACCCGGCAAGAACGGTTTATCTAGTGAGGGAATGCCAACACCACAACTGGCGTACTGGATGTCCCCGCAGAGGCCCGTGAATGTTTGGCCACTGGTGGCTGAAGAAATGGGTAGAACGTGGGCCCAGGGAGAGTTTGTATGAGCCTACTGTGCTAAGGGGCCAAACCAACACTTTTGAAATGACAAGGGGAAGAGAAGTTCCCACGGTTGGGATGTAGGAGGAACCAGCTCCACTCGGCTGGTTGTGGGTTGGAAGGACGGGGAAGGCACAATGTGAAGCAGTGCCCCACGTGTAAAGTATATCACCTCCGCAACAGACTACCTCCCTTTGACAGGTGGGAGGTGGGTGGACAAAGGCCCTGAGTGGATTGAGGCCATAAACTTTCCCCATAGAATATATGAAAGGAGGGAAGGGAGGAATGGTTTTGAAGGTCTCCCAAGTACTAAATAAAAGGAATCATGAAGGGGGTGGGAGGGATTTAGATGGTAGTGTTTATTTCCCTCTGATCAGTACCCCAGAGCCAAGGCAGTGGGCATGGGAGGATAATCCTCCCAGGTGAAAAAAGGTGCCATCCAAAGGAAGGGGAGGGGGTGGTAACAAAGCTAAGGGGTTTTTGACCACCCTGGGCCTGAACTGGGCAAAGCCAGAAAGAAACACATGGATCCTGGTTTAGGGTATTGATGACTATTTGTTGAAACGCAAGGAAGAAGAAGAGAACTGCCACTGGTCAATAGCTGTACCAGTGGCTCTTGTGGGGTCAGTGAATGAGAACCTGGCACTGAAGATTAGGGCCAAGGAGCTCTCCACAATGCTTTGGTGAAAAAAGTTTGTGAGTGGGGAAAGCTGTCCACCCAACCAAGTGAATATTGCCCCTAACTGTGAAGGGGTGAAGAAGACAACATAAGGGGTCTGCCCTGAGAAGGATTCCTGTCCCCATGGGAAGGCCCTCGGAGTTATTATATCTCCACTTCTAGGTGTAGAAGGGGTATGGGCTTATCAGCATTGCAAGGGGTGAGGTGCCCTCAAGTTGGGTGAGTGCAGGGGCCGACAATGACGCAACTCACTGAAGGAGTGCCCTTGGTTCTGGGTAGTTGCCCTGGCGGAGTGATAGGGGACCGGAACAGACCTACACCGGTCTCCAATATGCAGGAGTGTTAGAGGAGATGCATTTGTACCAGGGAATTGGCAAAGTCGAAGGTCCCTATTCTGGAGTATGGAAGAAGAGTGGGCAGGTGAGTAGGGCAGAGACCTGACGAGGGAGTACCTATCAGCTCCTGACCAGGTGCCTGATAAGGCAGTGAAGGCAATGCCCACCAATATGACGCCGGGGGACAAGGCCTTAATGGAATGAGTAAGGCATACCAGGGGAACCCGACTGTTTAATAAAAATGAAGCATCATGAAGGCCCTCTGTGTGTGTTGATGCTATATGGTTTCTGCCCAGGGCTCTGAACGTCAAAGGGAAAAAATTGCCACCAAAAGGGACCAGATTGTTGGCACCCCTCCACACTGTGAACTGGTGGGGTGTGGCATCCCTCTGGAAAGTTATCGGATTCTCATGGGCTGTAAGTTGCCTGTGACCTATGATGCAACTGCTGCTCAATGGCGCAGGTCTTATAACTGCCTGCTGCCACATGACGCGGCTTGTCGCTGATTGCCCTCAGCATGTTATTGACATTGGCAAGACAGAAGATGAGGCCTGTCACCCTATGACATGGCTTGCTGTTGATGTCCAGATGGCTTTCGTTATTGGGGCAGTAATCCTCAGCCTCCCTGGGGCATTTGCTGGACCACTCATCTATGGAGTTGACCAATGAGGTTCTGCTGTTCACTCCCCAGGCTCTATGGCTGCACCCCGATGGGGGGGGACTCTCTCTCAGGCACTGTTAGCTTTGCATTCTGCAGAGAGGCCCACACAGCACTATGCATGTGGGAACCCTGGATGTTTGGGCTGAAAGCAATGTTCTCTCTAAGGCCTGAACACAACTGGGCAGCATAGGTTGCTCGCTGCACTCCCCCCCCATGCATGGGCCCGATCCTGCACCGCTGGTGGCCTTATCCTGGGCCCCGCTCTCCATGCCACAGGGGAGAAGGCTGCTGCAGATCACCAGGGCCACAAGCTCCGCTGCCTGCCCAGCCTCCTGGCAGCGGGGCCAGAGCAGCCAGCCCAGCCTACCCCCAGCCAGCTGTGCCTTCTCAGGGGGCGGCTGGGGCCAGTGCTGAGCTCCAGCATGCAGGGTCGGGGCCCTGGAGCAGCCTGCTCTGAAACAGTTAGGGCCACTTCACCCCTGGCCCCCCCAGGCCATGGATCAGGCCCATTCAGGCTTGGCAGGGGAGTCTCATGATGATTAGAACATCATGCTCAAAGTCACACATGAGTGCAAAAATGGGTAGGGCAGGCCACCCAGGTCTGACCACAGAGACTCATATAACTTAGAAAAGAAATCTGCAGGGGTTTGTAAAATAGCCAAATGCCTCGTCCTCTAATTAATAACGTGCATGAATGGATGAATGAGATTCCCACTGTCTCTGCCTACTATCTAGTGACATCACAGCCAAGGGAACTGGCTTGGCAGACTCAGTGGGGAAAGAAGACCCTGTTGAGCTTGACTCTCGTCTGTGAAGAGACATAAGAGGTGTAGAATAAGTGGGAGGCCCCTGGGCCAGTGGTCAACTATCATTACCTTTATTGCTTTTTTACTACCAAGTGAGGTTGGGGGGGTGATCCCTGAGGGGCTCTCACTTCTGGCTTCAAGCGCCTGGCATTTGCTTGTCATGACCTGCTCTGGGGACAGTGTCAGGTGGGGAGTCTGACTGGGGCAGTACACCTGTCAAACTGTAACATAGGTGTCCTAAGGTGAACTCAGGGAGGACAGAAATTGCATGTGGAGCAGAAGGGCAAAAGCTCATGTATGAATACAGACCGTGCAAGCAGGGCCTCACAAAACTTCAGACTTCTTGGGTTTTAAGAAAGAGGTGTCAGAAAAGTTACCACAGGGATAACTGGCTTGTGGCAGCTAACTGTTCATAGTGACATTGCTTTTTGATTCTTCGATGTTGGCTAACTTCCCATCATTGTGAAGCCGAATTCACCAAGTGTTGATTGTTCACCCACGAATAGGTAACGTGAGCTGGGTTTAGACTGTCATCAGACAGGTTAGTTTTACCTTATTGATGATATGTTGTTGCAGTAGTAATCCTGCTCAGTACAAAAGAAACCACAGGTTCAGATATTTGGTGTATGTGCTTTGCTGAGGATCCAATAGGGCGAAGCTACCATCTGTGGGATTATGACTGAACTCCTGTAAATCAGAATCCCCCCCCCAACCTTAATGATAGAGCAGCACCGTGGGACCTCAGTTGGCCCTGGATAGATGGCCCTCTCCCCCGGGGTGAGGGGGGTGCTCTGAGGAGAGTCATTGGTGTCGGGACCAGAGCGTGGCCAGAAAGGAGTCACCTCTCACCCATAGTGCACTGCATGTTCATGGGGAACCTGGTGCTAAATCATTTGTAAACAGCCTGATTCTAGGCCAGGGTTTCATGGACAGCAGAGCAGCTACCTCACTGTGACTTATTGAAAGTCAGCATATGACACAAGAGCTTTTCTCTTTCTCCGTCCCCTCTGGGCAAAGGTGGGCAGAGGGACTCTCACAGGATGCTCCTGCAGCAGAGGGAGGCTGGTAGGGTGACACATGTCAGAGGAGGGCCAGGCCACGTTCCCTTTCCTTCTTCTAGACCCCCCCAGGGTTGAACTTGTGGGCAGTGGGGGCTGTGTCTTTGTCTCTTTTCCCTTGCTTCAGGGTACCCCCCGGCAAAGGCACACAGAGGGGAGCCTCACAGGAGGATCTTGCCACCATAGGAGGGTCCGGCCACATCCTGTCTACTTCTCAGGAACCAAGGGTTGACCTGGTGGCTGGTGGTCCCTTGGAGGTGGAAAGGGCAACCCCCTTGGTACAGGATGGATGGGCACACTCCTTCCTTCTCCTGGTGGGAAGCCACCTGCAAAAGACCTAAGAGGATGGCATGGAACATCATGGGTCAGCTAATTTACCCCATTCCCCCCAAAGAGTTGGAGGGCTGGCCAACCTGTGGGGAATAAAATGCACTAAGTCCCCTTGGGGCACCTGCTCAACCTGCAAAGACAAAGCACCAAGTGTGCCTTGGCAGCAGGTCAACCCATTTCCTTCTCCCATGCAGGCTGACCTGGTGGCTAACAGCCAGCCAGCATGTCAACCCACTGTCTGCTATGGGTTTACCTGGTGGCCCATCGTCCAGCCAGCCATGGATTTCCATTTTCAGCCTGTGCTTAAAGGCCCGGGTAGGGCAGTTCTCGGGCTGGGCCTGATAGCCCACCCTGAACACCATGGGGGTCCAGGCTTAAAGGTCCACCCCTGAGCAACCCAGAAGTCTGGGCTTAAAAGTGCACCCCAAGCACCTTGGGAGTTTGGGCTTAGTAGTGACTCCCCAGGTGGAGCTCAGGAAAAGCTGGCCAGCCAGCACATCAACTCACTGTCCGCTGTGGGTTGACCTGGTGGCCCGTTGTCCATCCAGCCATGATTTTTCCTTTTCAAGCCTGTGTTTAATGATCCAGGTGGTGCAGTTCTGGGGTCAGACTTAATTGCCCACACTGAGCACCGTGGATGTCCAGGCTTATTGGTTCACCCCCTGAGTGCCTCGCGAGTCCAGGCTTAATAGCCACTTTGCCAGTGGAGTGCAGGAAAGCCCATCCGGCCAGTACGTCAATCTGTTTTCTGCAATGGCTCGGCCTGGTGGCTGCTGGCCAGCTAGCACATCAACCCACTGTCCTCTGTGGGTTGACCTGGTGACCCATTGTGCAGCTGGATACAGTTTTCCTTTTTCAACCCTGGGTTTAATGGTCCAGGTAGGATGGTTCTGGGGCCGGGCTTAATAGCCCACTGCAAGCAGTTCAGGGGCTGGGCTTAATAGTCGCCCCTTCCGGCTGAGCTCAGGAAAGGGCCTACTCGACTGCTGCTTCATCTTTGGTAGGTGACTGAGGGCCCTGTGTGCCCTTAATGTTTTGGGGGCCAGAAATGCCTCTGACAACAGGCTTCCAAATGAATAGAACAGCTAGGGATGACTTCTGTCTTCTCTCTCATCTGCGTGTCTTCAAGGACTGGAGGTTATCCCTAGGTTATCCATAGACTACAGCACTGACTGCACTGAACATAGTGGAAACACTCTGAATTGTAATCTAGTAGGGGCTCACTCCCACCCTCTTTCCTTTGGCTGAGAAAATCCAGTCCAGAGAATCTCAGACTATGCCAAGGAAAATCTCCTGCTCCATCAGGTCCAGTACATTGGCAGGTTCACAAAGATACATTGGATTAGAATGGTAAATGTGTGTTCTCTAATCTTCACATATTAAGGCCAACTGAATACTAATCCCACCCTTTCTCAGGGTAGAAATTTAAGAACATACTGCCACCACCACAAACTGGTGCCCACTATTAATTAGAGCTGAGCCAAAGGTGCCCACCTGGGGTACAGGCCTGCAGCCAAACATTCTTTGAATTGCCAGCATTCTGATTTGGGCTGTGTTTTGGCACAATGTGTTCCTGGGACAATCTCCAAGAAGTTTAACTGAGCCTGTGATGAGCAGTATGGTATGTACACCCTCAGTGGAGCCCAGGAATGGACTCCTGAGAGGGACAACTTCCTTACTTTTCCTTCCCCACCCCCTTACCAGCTCAGCTCCATTGACCAGTGCTCGAGCTCCAGCTGCTCTCCTCACTTCTGTTGTTGGGGTGGGGAGTGCTGAATGAGCAGTCCTTTCTTGGATCCTTGCTGTGAGGTGTGGAGCAATAACATGGCTATGCATGGAGGTGACTTTTGCTGTGCTATGCGACTGTGTTGGACTGATCTCGGTCTAGCCCACGTGGGCTCTGGGCAGGAGTCACTGCATTGAATGCTCTGCTCTGCATTGCATGAGGTCAAACTAGATGAGAGTAATGGGCTTTTCTAGCTTTTTAGCAATCTGCTGATCTTCCTGAAAGGAGACTGTGAGATATTCCAATTTTCAGGTCAGGGCCTAGAGTTTTCATATGAATTCTTTTTCCGTAGGACACATTGTTGCTCAGTGGGATGGGGGGGTGACCATTTCCTATGAGTCTTTAGCACACAAAAGCTAAATTTGACAGGTTATGTAGCCAATCGGCATCAAGCCCAATATTCCCTCTAAGCTGATGATGCAGCTGGACAATTTATAGATGCAGCTGAGCAAGTTCACTCCCAGTTCCCTGGCCCGGGACAGGGCCACTGGGTCACTACCCCTCGGCTCTCCAAGTGCATCCGTAACTTGCTCAGTTACATCATCAGCTTAGAGAGGGAACATTGCTTCCCTGCAAAGTCTCACAGCAGGGATGATCTCCTGCTTCTGCCTCTGCCCCCGCGACCTCTGCCTTCTCCCTCTGCAACACCCCCCTGCCTGCTTTCCCACATTGCAGTCCCCCTATTAGGCCTCTGCCAGAGTCCAGCTGAGGACTGACCCCTTCTTTCCTCCCTAACCCGCCCGCTTACCGCTTAATGCCTTCCCCCTTACCTGGTCATTCAGCTGATGCTATTGCCTACCTCAGAGGTGGCCAAAATGATGGAACTCAAGAGCCACACAAGTTGATTATTAAACCTTTGAGAGCCACACTGAGGCATATAGCCATATACTTTTACCTACTCCAAAATTACTAAGTTTAAAATTCATTGCACAGTTTAATTTTATTGTAAAAAGAGGGCAAATGTTGATCCTACTAATGTCAGATTCTAATAATTACTTAAGGTTGCAACGAAAACTAGGCCTATACCAGTAGCGGCTTTTGGGGTAGGAGAAGCAGGTGGCCACCTAAGACCCCAAGCAATAAGGGGCCCCATTCTCATTTTGGTGGACAGAAATGAAAATATAGAAAATATAGTTCACTGCCTGGATACATTCAGAAATAGGTGTCTCCGTGCTGGAGCGCTGGATCGGTTGGAATTTTTTGCCCTAGCCTGTCAAAAGAGGGCAGGCGGCCACTGCCCCCCACTCCACCCTGTGGCTATATATGTGGCCATCACCCGGCCCCCTCCCCAGTTTCATTTCTTCCGCCTTCGTGTCAGTAGTGAAACTGCCCGGTCGTTGCATTCACAAGCAGCCTGTCCTTCATTCACTTGATGAGCTTTTCACCTGACTGGGAGCACTTCTTTGTGGACTTAGCTCCACGAAAGAAGGTCTCCCCATTTGGGCCAGAACATCGTGTTATTCCGTCATCCACCATGACAGGGTTCAAATCCTGTGCTGAATGTGGCAAGGCCTTTCCGCGGGGTGATCCCCATGAGAACTGCCGCCGGTGCCTGGGCGAGAGCCACATGGCCACTGTGTGCTCCATCTGTTTGTCCTTCAAGCTGAGGACAATCAAGGACAGGGAGCAAATCTGCCTTGCCCTAGCCTCTGAGCAGGCTCAGCAGCCCTCTCCTGAGGCTTTGGGACCTCCTGTGGCACCGTGTGCCAGTTTGGCACTGGGACCCGCCCAGCACCATGCTGACAGGGGTTGCAGGACAAGCTTGGTACTGACCTCGGTACAGTGGCGCCAATACAGGTTGATGCTGCTTGGACAGTTCAGTGAGTAGCCAAGAGGCCTTAACCAACAGAGTAAGGGGTCCAAGACCTGGGCTGGACTCCAGCAGTATGGTCCACAGACCACTCCCTCAGGCGGGGCCTGAGTATGACCTCGGTCACCCCCGCCCCTCCAGAGCCTACTGGCTCATAGCCGCTTCCCTAGGATGGTCATAGCGCCGTGGCCACCCTGGCATAGTCTGGGATGACCCCACTTGGATAGCCCATGGGTGCAACTTCCACTTTCTTATGATGCTCCCAATGTTTCCTAGCCACTGCAGTTGCGATTTGGCATTATGCTCAGGGCTAGTCAACCACTCAGTGTCTTTCTCATTTGATAGACCTCTTATTACACCAGCCGACATCCCGCCCAACGACTGAGAATTCATCAGCTACCCATCTCCGATAGAACCCACTCTCAGCATAAGTTATAATAGCGACAATAGCACGCTTGTAGAAGGCGCTTCAGATAAACCAGAAGTGTCTTAAAGGAGGCTGCAGGATGTGCACATTCGGGGGGGCGAACCTTTCTCCCTTCCATCGGTAGATGCTGCTCCTTCCCCCCATATGTCTCAGTTCCCCTTTGGGGCCCTTCCCTTGGGATACCCCAGTTCTGACACATGTCTCAGTGCGTCGCCAGGCTAGAGGCGGGGGCCACACCATTTGGACTCTTCCCAGTGCTACGAGGTCATGTAAGCCAACATGAGCCTAGTCCCGTAGGCTGTGGAACCTGACACTCAGACTACCATACTTATGTGCCGTCCCTTGGTTACCGCGTTATTGCACCCAGCTCCTCACATACTCTGCCAGCTGATTGCCAGCAAAAAAAAAAAAAAAAAAGAGAGAGACAGAAAGTCAAAAAGACAGGGGAAATGATGTTACTCCTTCCTCGGGTCAACCCAACGTTATTGATACTGGCAGTCCTATTCAATGGGAACCATCACAGTGCTATCAGTAGGCTCTCCTAGGCCTGGGATATACCCACCAGGCTCGTGGGAAGTTGTCCCCCTGGCCTGTGCTGGATAGGGCCATTCAGTGGCCAGGCACCTGGCTTTCCCCATTGCGACCCAGTGCTTCATTTGCAATGTGCTCCCTGAGGTTGTTGGCTGCCACCTCCGGCTGCTCGTACTTCCTCCCTCAACCTAGGATGAAGTAACTCTCCTAGACCTTACCTGCTGGTGGCCCACCTCTTCTACAGGATGCCAAACGCCAGATTTCTATAGCTATCAGGCTCATGACATGCAAGTGTCTCATACTGCTGCGCCGAGGGAGACACGAGATACCTTCCCTCCACCAGTTATGGCAGTGTCAGTATCCACCAATGCCAGTCCAACAACCCTACGGCCTCCTGAACTTCCTTATAGGAGGCACGTTAACATGTGTTGCTGCCAGAACACTAATCTTCTGGTTTTCTCAAGCGTCTGCCAATATGCCTTTAGGCAGAGCATCAGAATCATTTTCAATCACGATGCTCTGGTATCTCATTTATGTGTAAGGTGACCTCAAGCCCTCCTGCTTAAGCAGCATATTAGGTGCTTAGACAAACTAGGCCCACTTTCTCCACTGGGTTAGGTCCTGCAATCCCTGCTTAACCTTGCCGGGGACACAGTCCTTGGGTCAATCTCCTAGACCTCTCCAGGACCCTGCTTGTTGGACAAATACCCATGTTGGAGTTATGCCATGCTGAAGGTGGAAAAGCCAACTCCAACCGCCATCCATCAGCATGGCTAGCAGTCACCTATTTCTGAATATATCCAAGCAGTGCTCAAAGAAGAACGGTGGGTTACTTACCGGTAACCGTCCTTCTTTCAGATGGGATGCTCGGATTCATTCAGAGCCCTCCTGCTGTCCCCGCTTGGGGAGATGGTGACTCTTTGGAACTGGGGAGGGGCTGGGTGGTGGCCACATATATAGTCATGAGGTGGCACGGGGGGCGGTGGCTGCTCACCCTCTTCTGACAGGCTAGGGCAAAAAGTTCCAACCAATCCAGCACTCCAGCATGGAGACACCTATTTCTGAATGAATCCGAGCAGCCCATCTCGAAGAAGGACCATTACTAGTAAGTAACCCATCAAAATTGGTCCCATTCAGTAGAGCTAGTAGGGCTGGAAGCCTAAGCAGTTTTCACTCTTGGCTCATCAAGGCAAACTATCATTAGGATCTGTGCTTCCTCTGACTTTCAGATTTCACCATTAGTTGTCCATTACACTCACACTGACATGTTAGAAAAGCAGGAACAAATAATAGACAGCACAATAGCAGGAACTTTTCCAGTGGCCTCAGCTTTTAATTCCTCAGTGTGGCCATTTATTCTGCCATTTTTAATTTTGTGAAATATTGCCTTTTCCTTTTCTTGTTTTACCTGTTCTTTTGCCTTTTCCTTTGACTGTGTGACAATTTTTACTTTGCCTTTGGTTAGCTCAAGTTATCAGGTAGGTCCATATAGGCTGCTACATATAAATATAGTGCTGCCCTTAGGCAATCATTACAGCTTGTGTGATGTCTGCTGTATGTCTTTCTTTTGGTAAGTAATTTTTTAGCTTCTTCTATGCTTAATATTTAATATTTTTGAGGGGGCCAGAGTCTTATGAACTTGAGTACTTCAGAGAATTTCACTGAAATTTGGTGTTTTTCATTTATAGCTACACACTAGAAACTTTCTTTTCACTTATTTTTATTTATTATAATTATTTGTATTAAATGTCTAGTGCACATAAACCCAAGTCTATTTGAAAAACTTGTAAGACTTGACTGCCAAAATTTTAAAAGTGGGGTTTTAGTTATTTTAGAGCCATCACTGATGTTACCACTTTTTATTTATTAAATAGTGTTCCTACTTCTAAAAAAATTTAAAAATGTTCATTTGAACTTTGTAGTTCAGCATTAGCTCATTATGTGAAGCTTCATGATGGGAAGATCTTTAAAAATATCATATCCAAAAATAATTTACAAGTTCCAGAGGGATAGTCATGTTAGTTTGGTTCAGCAAAATAAACAAGGAATCCTGGGGGGTGGGGTGGGGGGGGGACTAAGGCCATGGGGAGGATAGCAGTGGGGGCTGATAGTGGGCTCTTTAGGGGGCCCCATAATGGACCCTCACCTAGGGCCACAATTGCCTAAGGCTGCCTCTGGCCTATACACTAAAAATGTAGCTGTTGCTCAGTGTAGAAGACTGCAGGCTAGTGGAGAGTTTTGTAAAATCTGGGCAGTAACTTGTCAATGCGGTCCATTAAAGCTTTCTCTGGTGCTGATCTCTAAGTATTACACAGTATTTCAGTTTAACAAATTTCATTGTGGAATACAATGCTTTGTAGCAGTAAATTGTGCCAAAAATAGAAAGTAGCTACATTGTTTTAAACTTTTCTCTTTGGTATTTTTGTTTCCTAGTATTCCACATCATGTTTAGGACTTGTAAAACATGATTTTATTTTAACAAAGAGTAAACTGCATTAGGGCCTATGATAAAATCTGAACTTGCCACTGCTTCCCTAACCATGCCTCGCTTCTCCCAGTCTCTGACCATGCTGCCACTTCCATGCCATCTCCAACCATGCCATACTTCTCCTCCCAGCCCCCGTCAGACCATACTGCTGCTTTCCTGCTGGCCCCAACCATGCCATGATTCTCCCCCAGTCCCAGACCATGCCACTGCTTCCCTGACGTCCCTGACCACTCTGCCACTTCCCTGCCAGCCCTGAACATGCAGCTGCCTCCCTTCTGGCCCCAAACACGCTGAGCTTCCCTGCCGGCCCTGAACATGTGGCCACTTCCCCTCTGTCTCTGACCATGCCATGCTTCTCCCTACTGTGCATGGCACCTGGGAAGTATGTGTCTGGAGTCAAGTAGGGCCTGCATCTGCTAGACCTGCATGAGGGTTAGTGTTGCCTGCATGGGTGAGCAGAGGCAGCTGCTCCACTGCTTACTCATGCAGGCTACAGGGAACATTGTTTAAGCCCTTGGAAGTGTGCAGAAGAAGAATGACTAAACAATCTTTCCTGAAGTCCTTCCTGCCCCAGAAGTGAAAGAAGGCAGAAGACTTTGGATGTGAAACACAGGCTAGGTAGGGAGTGGAGGGTTTTGATTTGTGGCTTGTTGGTTCAGCTTCTATAACTTAGACAGGGGAGTACACGTTGTATGGCATACACCTCCATAGAAGGGAGAAGCAGTCTCCAAAGGAACAGTCTGACTGGAGTGGTCAGGAGAAGACATCCCCAAATTGTGTGAAGCCAGTGCTAGGAGCTTGGTTAACAAAGTGAAGGAACTGTAATTGCTCATTTGTCGGCATAAATTCAATTGAGTTGGTTTTCCTGAAATGTGATAGAATGACTTGCGTGATTGGGATATGAAAATCAATGGCAGGAATCTATTTAGGAAGCGTGAAGGGGGCAAAAGGGGAGAGGGACTGTCATTCTTTGTCCAAAAAAAGGTATTTTCTATTCTCAGTCATTGACAATTCAGAAGAAAAATGGACAATTGGGTATTAGTTTATGTCTTCTGCAGACAATCAATCATGCTATGGAGCACAATGACCTCTGATTTATGCATCTATGTGCAATACCCAGCATAGAATGATAGATGAGTGTTTCCTGGGCAACCTCAATAACCCAATATTCATGCTGTCAGTACTAAAATTTTCTTGGAATTTTGAAACATTATAGATGTCTGTTTCCAATTTTAAAATCAGTTGGTCCAAAGAACATGCATCCAAAGTTTTAAAAGAGCTGACAAAGGAGCTCACTGGACCCTTAATGCTGATTTTCAAAAAGTCTTGGAACAGTGAAGAGGATCCGGAAGACTGGAAGAAAGTAATGTACCAGTTATTGAAAACTGTAAGGAGGGTATGTCAACCTGAGACTGACTGCAGCCAAGATAATATAGCAACTGGGTCAGGACTCAATTAAAAAAAATTGAAGGAGGATAATATAATCAGTGCATGTCAATAGAAAATAGATCCTGTGAAACTCACTCAATTGGGGTTTGTTTTTTTTTTGAGATTACAGATTTGGTTGATGAAGGTAGTAGTATTGACATAGGGCATGTCTACATTTAACATGCTACAGTGACACAGCAAGTGCCCTGCATCTTAGGGCCCTTCCATGTAGACAGCACATTCACTGATGGGAGGGGTCCTCCTGTTGGATTAGGTTATCCATCTGCCAGAGAAGTGGTAGTTAGGTTGACAAAAGAGTTTTTCGATAGACTTGAGGCTGTCCACATGAAGACAGGGCTGAAGGGCATGGATTTTTCATATCTCTGATGTAGCTGAATTGACCTAATCTTCTCTTGTAGATCAGGTTTTAGACTTCTGTACAACTTTCAAGTGGGAATTAGTTCAGGGAAGTTCTTATGTCCTATGTTTTCCAGGAGCTCATATTAGGGGCTCATAACGGTCCCTCCTTGCATTATAATTAATTCATTTGTAAATAAAGTGGTGGGTGAATTCATTTATAGTCTCTCTGTTTTGGAGAGCTGTTCCCAGGAAAACACCTTTTATAACACTGCGATTTGCCTTCCTTGTGTGGGCATGTTCATCTCCAGGTAAATTGGAACTGAAGCTGATAATTCCCCAAATCAGTAAGAGAATTCTATTAATGTATCACTAGAAATGACTCAGGGAATTTAATCAAGCGTAGGAGAATCCAGGTCAGTTTGTCATAGGTCACCTGAAGAGCTGATTAACAAGCAGAGGAAAGTGGGAAACAGATACAGTCTCCAGCTCTCTGACACTGTTGGGCTGGGGATTGCCAGCCAGGACACCTCAGTTACAGCTTGGATTATGGGACAGATACATAAAGGGATTTAGGAACTTAAGTCTGGGCTTTAGATTCCTACATTTCAGCTTTAGATGCTGCTGTGACTGTGAGCCACAAAACCCTGCTCAGCTGCCACTTGACCCCATAGCTGCTTCATTCAGTCGGATGCTAAATATTTGTGTAAGATAGGTTTAGAAGCTGTGCCGAACAGCTTCTGAGGGGGATCATCTAATCTCCATGGGTCCTAGAACTAGGTATTAGCATGCTGGGTGCAGGGCATAGTGAGTAATGGTATTTGGGGTTAATCTGATTGCAAATCTGTCAATATCTGTAATTCTATTGAAGGAAAATAAAATGTAGGCATCCTGTACTTTAGGGGCCTCTGAAATCTAGTAGGAGGTTAACATTTAAGCAGTTCTTATGTGCTGTAAATTTTCCACTGAGGGACTACAATTCCCATGATCCCTTGGAAGAGAGAGAGAAGGACTCTGGCTGCCCTGCAGGAAGCAGAGGGGGACAAAGGGGTCTCGAGGGAGAGAGAGAGAGAGACATGTCTGAATCTGGAAGCTGCTGTGAGTGCTCCTGGGGGTTCTGAAGCCACTCCTGGGGTTCCTGAGACTGCTTGAGGCTCACTCAAGCAGGGAGTTTCAGAGGTTGGTGACTTACTCAGCCCAAAAGCAGGGTCTGAGCCTAGAGCTGGCTGAGCTAGATCTGCAGGGAGAGTGTGAGTGTCTGTCTCTCTCCTCCAATTTGGAGCAGAGCCTTTAAAGCAAGAGAGTCTGCTGAGAGACTGCCTGGGCCTGGGGGAGGCAGTCCCCTTGAACCAGGGCCAGGACTACAGACCATTGGTTGGGCTCACTACGGATCTGCAGTGTAGTTCTGAGTGGATACACTGGCCCATCAGCGTGCTGCCTTGTCTCCATTGACCCTCCAAGCGTGCCCACGCAAGCAAGTGGTTGGGGTTCTGAACTCTGGGAAGTGTACCCTCTGAGTTGGAAAAAGGGCTGTGAACATGCTAGCTAGATAAGTTCCTGTAAACTGTATTCTGTGTCTGCTCAGTGATTTATTTACTCACCTGTGTGTATTTAAATTAGTAGTAATATTCAATTCCATCCTGTTATGATAAGGTTCTTTGTTAAGTAAAGGTTTGTTACATACAATTAAGCACTATGAATGTATGATATATATAATTAGTAAGTTTGGATTAGATGCCACAGGTTATTCTTAGCCACATGGATTTAGTTCTAGAGGCTCCCAAGGCATGCCACGGAGCATGTACCGGACCTGGTCAGGTGGAGGCACCGCCAAGCTTAATTTCCTGTAAAGTAAAGGGATTGCAGCAGAAGAGTGGATAGAGGATTCCCACATTCCAGACATCACCACTTGGAAACTAAGGATCTCTTTGTCATCAAACTTAGGAATCTGTGTACACGTGAGTGTTGCCTGCTCCCAAGTAACCCAGGGAGAAAAGGGAGAGGGTTACATAAGATACTGTCTTTGGTGAATTGCTACTCTCTGTTTTTCTCAAATCTGTCTGGGTTAGGTAAAGGGTAAAAGCTACTCTTAGTTAAAAAGAGACTTGTAAGAGAGGCTACTGCATGTTTCAGCCTGAAAAAAAGTTGAAGACAGAGGTGTGGGGGGGTTGTTGGCATAGCTCCTTCTAGAGCAGTGCTTGAGACAATTTTTGCCTCCCTCCACCCCCGATTGCCACACTGTCTAATGATAGGTCTGGTTAGGCTTCTTCTGAGACATTTGTTATTTAAATAGAAGTAGCTGTTTGCAGCTACTTGAGGTTAAGAGCTGAAATCACTGCAAAAGAGCAGCAGATGGAGAAGCCAGCAGACAGTGAGAGTGGCGAGCTAGGCAGTGTGAGTGACTGGTGGGCAGAGCCAGCGGCAAGCTGGTGATGTGAGTGACTGGTGGGCAGAGCTGGTGGACAGCAAGCGGAACCAAGAGACAGTGGTAGAGGATGCAGTGAGTGACCAGTAGTTGGTGCCGGCAGACAGTTGGTGTGAAAAACACTCCCTATGTACCCTAGGGCGGGTTGGGAGCCTAGTTGGCACTGATTCTCCAGATCATTGCCGATTTTGCTAATGGGTTTACATTTACTGTTATGTTAAGTGGGATCATGTTGGAAGGTTTTGCATTAAGTCTTGTGTGTTCTGTTATGTGGTGTGGGTTGCTGGGACCTTTGCTCTGTACTGATTTTCTAGATCAGTGCTAATTTCTGTCATTTGGCCTTTTCCATTCTGTTTTACTACTATCAAAAGTTCTGTATACTACACTCATCTCGTGCTTGCGAGTGGGGAAGGCTTACACCTTTGGGGTGCTCAGGAAATGGTGCGTGATTTCTCAGAAATCTGGGTGGGAGCTCAAGCTGGCTGGTGGTGTTACATTATTTGGAATCCCCTAGATATAGAACCCAGCCCTTGTCCTGCCAGTCTGCCCTGGCAGAAGGCTTACATTTGCACTACTAGATTCTACAATCTGCATGTGTATCCTGCCTCAGGGAGGTGTCCATGGGTGTGTTCACACAGGCTTCTTAGTTCGAAACAACAGAGGTTGTCTTGAAAAAAGAAACAGCATGTCCACACGATGTACTCCCATTTGGAAACAAGGGGTTCCCTTGTTTCGAAATGGCTTAAACCTCCTTCCATTTTGAAACAGGGTTGTTTCAAAACCAGTGGTTTCAAAACAACCCTGTGGGGACATGTTGTTTCGGAACAAACTGTTCCAAAACAATGTTTGACCTTCCTCCCAGGGTGCTTAGCACCCAGGGAAGAAGAGCCACCCCCTCAGCACCCTCGCCAGGGTGCTGAGTTGTTTCCCCTCGCCGGCAGAGGGGGACTGCAGATCCCCCGTGGGGTGAGCTGCAGCCGGCAGGCAGGCTCACCCCACAGGGGTCTGCAGTCACCTGCAGACCCCTGCGGGTTGAGGCTCCAGGCTGCACTCACCCCGCCAGGGTCTGCAGCCCTCTGCAGACCCCCGCGGGGTGAGCCGCTGGCTCCTCTCACCCTGTGGGGGTCTGCAGCCCCCTGAAGCGAAATAGCATGTCCACACTGTGGACATGCTATTTTGTTTCCCTTATTTCGAAGACACTTTTTTGGTTTTCGAAATAAGATGTTTCAAAATAACACATAATTTCGAAATGACTTGTTTCGAAACAAGCACTTTGTGTGTGAACATAGCCCATGTGCTCTTCTCATGCCTGAGACCCAGCGTCATCCTCAGACTAGATGAAGTTACGGCTGTGGGGGCCTGCACTGGGAGGGTTGGGTGCTGGTGGGGTGGAATTAATTGCTGGACAGGTACAGGGCAGGGATGGAGTCAACACAGGCATTCAGAAAAAATTTCATCCCAACAACACTGCTGGTGACAGCCAGGCAGCACAGGAGTGAATTTTACATATTATCAATTGCTTAGCAAATTAAAGGAGACCTTTCTGGTGGAAAGGGAGCAAGGATGCTGGTCATGGGAACCCTTTCTCCTCACAGCAGAGGGTGAATTGTCTGACGAGGGGTCTCAGGTCTAGCCCATTGATGGATTAGCCTGTCTGTTGCAGCTCCTGGAGGGTCTGCAAGGGGAACTGTGGAGCCAGCTCCTGCCCTTCCATCCAGCAATTGTAGGAGGCTGTAGACAGGCACTTAGGACCTGTCTCAGGCAGTGTCACTTTAGATTTCTCACAGCTGTGCCTCGGGTTGCCAGTGGGTCTGTGGGGAAGGGGGACAGACAAGGGGAAAGGCCAAAATGGTGACCAGTTCAGAGAGGGGCTTGTGAAGGGAAGGGTGTGTGTGGGTGTGTGTGTGTGTGTGAGAGAGAGAGAGAGAGAGAGAACCAGCCCAGTATATCTCAGCATTACATTGTTCAGCAAGCCTTAATCTAAAGTGTGCATGGCTTCATGAAACACAGCCATCATTGTATATCTGTAACATTCCAGTTGGCACCAAGTCCCTCAGGGATGGGTGCAGAGAGACGAATGAGATTTCATGGAAGTTTGCGCTCTTGGGGAGGCATTTACCTCTTCATAAATTTTTGTGGTCTGTCAGTGACAAAGGGGCAAACATAGATGATATACAAGCAAAGGTCCAAAGAAGTTCATTCACAGAGTGGCGTCTCAGTGGGCAGTAATCTTTTTTAGACCCTGGTTTATTCTGTAGACTGTTGCAGTTTCATGTGAAGTTCTGGAACAGCCTTCAAGGGGGTGCAATAGGGGCAAAAAACCTAGCTGGTTTCAAAACTGAGCTTGATAAATGTACGGAGAGGATGGTTTGACTGGACTGCCTCGTTTGTCAATTGACTGATCTTTGATTGCTGGTGGTGGATATGCCAATGGCTTGTGATGAAACTTTTGATGAGGTGGGTTCTGAGTTTTGACAGAGAATTCTTTTTTGTGTGTCTGACTGGTGAGTCTTGCCCACATGCTCAGGGTTTAACTGATCATATTCAGGGTTAGGAAGCAATTCTCCCTGAAGGCAAAGTGGCAAAAGCTCTGGGATTTTTTTTTCCGCCTTCCCTTTTTTTTCCATAGAGCATGGGGCATGGCTCACTTGCTAGAGGATTCTTTGTACTTTTAAAAGCCATGATGTGAGGACTTCAATAACGCAGTTCTAAGTAAGAGGTTGATTGCAGCAGTGGGTGGGTGAGGTTCTGTGGTCTGCATTGTGCATTTTGGACTAGAACTAGATGATCACATTTGTCCCCTCTGTCTTTAGAGTCTATGTCTGGAAACAGGAAACTGCCTCCTGGCCCTGGTGCTTTTTCTGTCACCAAGGAACATACTGCACTGAACGTGAGGAACTGCCCCCAGGTCATACATGAGGTAAGGGTGCTTTCTCGCCATTTGTTGCATTGGCTCAGGTGAGTGTTAAGCAGAATCTGGTGAAGGAGAATACTGAAATTCCTGGGGTTTGTCCCCATGGCTCGGTTCCTATTGAAGGGGGAATGTTTTATCCACAGAAATCTGTAATCTTGAATGCTAGATACAACTTGTTCCTGGCAATGTGTTGTTTTTATGTAAGCAGGGTCTAACTCAGGGGTCTCAAACACATGGCCCGTGGGCCACATGTGGCCCCTAAAGTTATTTCCTGCGGCCCACAATGACACTATTGTTACCAATATTTGCAATATTGTTGTATGAAAAGATTTCAGTGATGCGGCCCTCAGCCTACCATACTAGTCCTCATGCGGCCCTCTACTAGTCCTCATGTAGCCGTCATGGTGATTTGAGTTTGAGACCCCTGGTCTAACTGCACTCTTGCCTGCCAGGCTGGTATTTGCATGAGCACAACATCCCTGCTTAATTCTTCAGCAAGACTGCTTTGCCTAAATGATTCCTCTTGGCCTGTGTTGGGTTACAAATCCAACTGTAGTGTTAAATTCAGGGCTAACAAAATGTTGCTCCCTTATTTTTTGATCAAAGGGCAGCAGAACTGCTTAGCTTGTTGTGGCTGAAGGGTCTCTAGTATCTGAACCAAAGTGTCTATGCTGGGCCTTGGATGACAGGGCCCTATGACGGTTGATGGGATGGGGACAGGTAGTCCTGCCTGAAGTGTGGCCTCTACCTAGGCATGGTTTAGCTACCCCTCCCCCTTCTGCTCCCCCCAGGGTGGAATCTCAAGAGACAGACCTTCAGAGGTCATACTGGAGAAGCAGGTGGTAGCAGAAGGTGATGATGTGCAGCAGATGGGCTAGCAGAGTGGCTGGCCAAGCAACCTGGAGAGCTATGCCTGGCCAGCAGGGTGGCTGGTGAGGAATTGACAAGGTGCCCAGAACATAGTGGTCTTCTTTCCCTCTTCCTCCAGCCAGGATGGGAGGTCAACTCTGGAGCTGCATCTCTAGTCTCTGGGTCTGCTCTGACTAAGGACAACACCTTTGACTGGGGTGCTATGAAGGGAGGGGCACATTAAAGGAACTTCTTGTTGCTGGACTCCAGAACATGACACAAAGGAAAGTGTCCAAATTACTCTGGGGTGGGTGTTCTAATCAGAGTTTGGGGCATGTGAATCCTGCTTGTAGCATTTTCTCAAGTGAATGACAGGTGACTTCTCCCCTTTTTATTAAAAATGTCTTTTCTATGTGCAGTCTCTGTGCTTGTGAAGGGGAAACCATTGCTTCTAGAGGCACCCAAGGAGAAATGTGGCATTATTTCAGGTTACTGTATGGGGCTTTGAGCCAGTTTTGTTTTGTGTAGATGAAAGGAACCCTTAAATGTTGAACACAGCCTTTGTTGCTGCCATCTCTGACTTGCAGAAGGGCTATGTTTATGTGGCACATTCACAGGAAAACTGGAATATACATTTACATTTTTGACAGCATGTACAAGATCTCCTGGTGGGGCGGGGGGGGGGAGTGGGTGGCAATGTGGGCCAGTGGATTAATTTGGAAAATGGCAGTGAACTTCGTTAGAGTCTAGTCCCAGCTCTACAATTGATTACACATATGTGCCTGGAGAAATTGCTTAAGTTCTTTAGGTGTTTCCCACTCGTAAAGTGGATCTAACAACACTTGCTTTCTTCACAGGGCAAGGGTAAGACCTAAACAGCTGCTGTGTTGTGTCAAAGTGACAGAGAGATTGAACCAGAGAGAGAGTGCAAGACTGATGTTCTATCCTAGTGGTTAGACTGCTCAACCAGGATGTAGGAAACAGATCCATGTTTCTATTCCAATAACTTAACAATACGTTATTCATACACAGTGGAAAAGCTTCAACAGCAAAGACAGAGGGATTCCTGTTCCTGAACATCCCACAGCATGCGGGGTTAGGACAGTTTCCAAAGTGAAGAAAGACGCAGATTCAGATCCCATCAGGCATGGGAGGGCCCACAGTTCAGGCTCCAACCCAAGCCCAGAAGTCTACACAGCAATGAACCAGCCCCTGAAGCCTGAGTCTGTTGGAATAGGCCAGCTGTGAGTTTTTCTTTGCCCTGGAGACCAGTGGTTCTCAACCTTTCATGTGTCACAACCCTACATGATGTGCCATCCCACCCCTCCCAGGCTGAATCCAGCCATCACCTTGGCTCTCCGTGACACACTTACTGCTCTGTAGTGAAACAGTCATGTGTCCCGATACAATGCTTGAAAATGACTGGTGTTTGTTTTACTGAACTAGACTAATACAGCTGCCCCTTTGAAAAATGATTCAGCAGCATTCTGCTTAGCTTCTTAACGTGAACACTGAAAGGTGATATGATGACAAGGAATAAGTATAGAAAAGCACTCTTTACCCAATAAAAAAACAACAAGGAGTTGTGTGGCACTTTAAGACTGAGGGATTTATTTTTTGCATGAGCTTTTGTGGGAGAAGATCCCACTTCCTCAGATGTTTCAAAGATGGGTGAACTTACAGAAAGGAATGAAACTAAATGCAAGGGGGTGTAAAATGGTTTGAACCTGAAAACTGCTCTAATTTGCTGTTACAGTATGACCTGATCCTATGTTTTAGACGTTTCAATGTCAGACCTTCCATACGGACCCGGAGGTGCAGCAGGCGGCCCGGCATGACCTCGGCAACCCCCAGCACCACCAGCTGTAGGTCGGGGAGAACAGGGTGGCCACACCGCTAAAGCGGGTGGACAGATGACTCAGGAACACCCCATTCCCCCACTCCCACCACCAGCTGGCCTCGGGGGCCGGATTCATGTGGGTCTCCTGCAGAAAAACCACAGAGTACCCCCCCCTCCCAAAGGAAGGAGAGCACCTGGGTCCTGCGGAGACCCACCCTACAGCCTCTGGTATTTAAGGTGGCAAAGATGATTGGGGCCATGAGGAGGGCTGGGGGGGATCCTCAGAAGTGGCAGTATTTCCAGCAGCCCCCATTGGGCCATGCAACAATCCGCGACTGATCCCAAAGGTCATGAGGGTGTCATGGAAAGTGCGGGCCCTCTGGTAGGCCACAGCATCCCACTTCCCGGTCCCTTTGCCCTCCTTTAGTATGGCCCTCACGGTTCGGAGAACCAGATGGCAATTCCCCCAGCGCTGCAGAGCGAGCTGCACCCGGCTCCTGGCCCCACGAGTGTCTGCCAGGAACACATGCAGCTCCTCCCGCAGCGCCATGGGGTCCAGGTCCTCCGGTCGGGTCCCCATGACGGCCCCAGGGCCAGCTGGGGTGGAAAGATAGGGCACGGAGCCCCGTCTCGGCGCCAATGTCATGGGTGCAGAGTCACCCGGCAGAGCACCCGGCACAAGGAAGGGTGGCGGTGGAGGGAAGACAGCAGCCCCGGGGACAGAGGGAGCCACAAATGCCGCACCCCGGGAATCGGTCGACGGAAAAAGGAAAGACACGATCCCGGGGGCGGCAGCAATAGGGGATGGGGATGGAGTAGGACTTGGGGTAACATCTGAGGGAGAAGTGGGGACAGGGTCGGGAACAACACAGGTAAAGGCATGGGAAGAGGTAGGAGTTGGGACAGGGTCCCCGGTGATTAAATCACCGGGGTGCGGCTCCCCTTGACCGGGTGCATGATTTTCTGAGGAGGAATCAGAGGCAGGGTCTGTGCCAATGCTGGGCAAAGGGATGGGAGCAGGTGGATTATCTCTGTCCTCAGCGTCGGACACTGGGGAGAAAACAAGTGGGGGAAGGGGCAGCTGTCCCACTGGGGACAACATGCCAGGATCCGCCTGCTCGGTGCTAGCCGTCGCCTCTAAAGGCTCAGCGGCCACAGTTGGCGTGCCGACAGCAGCCGGGCAGGTAGAGCAGCCCGGGGGTGTCCCCAAAATAGAAGCAGGGACAGTGGGCAGAAGCTGGGGTTCAGGCTGGGTCTGGGGCATGGGAGGGGGTGGCGAGAAATTATTGCCACCCAGACTGAAGCCCGCTGGTAAAGGGTCGTCCTCCCTTGGGGCTACCAAGGTCAGACCCAGGGCCTTGATCTCTGCAAAGATGGAGCCAAAGTCCCCCCCTGCCTCAATTGATGGTGGTGATGTGGCAGGCTCGGAGGGGACAGAAGTGGCCGAGGGACCCCCAGAACTGGTGGAGGGAACAGCTGGGGAAGAAGGGGCCGCGGCTGATAGTTGGGCAGCGGAAGCAACAGGGCCCTTGCTCGCCTTTTTCCCCTTGCCTTTTTTGCCAGCCGAGGAAGTGGTGGCAGCAGCACTGGAGGTCCCAGATGCGCTCCCTAGTGCAGGTGCCCCACTAGGGTTGCCAGAAGTGGGAAGGGCAGCAGCCACGGTCAAGGGAAGAGCCGCAGGGATAGACTGGGGAGCAGGCTCAGGAAGGGGTTCAGGGGGGACTGGGGAGGGATCCATGTTTCTATAGGAAGGGAAATCTGGGAGTGGTAAACAAGGTGAGGAACAAAAGGGGAAGGGGGGACCAGGGGAGAGACTCCTCGCTGCTGAACAGCGGGCTGGGGGGGAGGGTGTGAAAGGGAAAGGGGGGGCCAAACAATAGGAAGGGGGTTGACTATTAAGGAATAAGGGGCTGCAGACCACTCCTCCCTGCTAGGCTGCAGGCAAGGGAGGAGGGTGCCAAGGAAAGAGGGATAGGGAACTTTAAGGCTTAAAGGACTGGCTCCTCTGGCTGCCCTGGGTAAAAGGGGTAACTATATTCTCAGGGGGTGCAGTGCACAGGGGAAAAAACCAAAAAGTTAGGTGGTTCATTAGGTCTAGCCTACTCCGGTTGTGAGGGGGATTACAAGGGTGGGGCTAATAGGCATTAGGGGTGGGGTGGAAAGACAGTGGCGATAATAGGGTGGGGCAGGGGAACCAAACAAACTTTCAAAACTAGGGTGGGGCGGGGCGGGGGGGGACTAAAACAAACTCAAAGGGTTTGGAAACTTTTGGGGGCGGAGTGTGTAATGGTGGATGACACTGAACCAGCTGGAAGGCAAAATAAAGGGTGGGAAACCCTCCAGCCACTGGGGGTGGGGGAGAAAAAACAGGGAGGGGACTAGGTAATGGGGAGAGGGGGAACTGCTACTGCTGGGGGGAGTTCTGTGGTCCCTGCTGCTCAGAACAGTCCCAAGGTGTTGTAAAGGTTTGGGGAGCCTGCTGCTCTCTTGGTGAGAGGGGAGGCCAGGTGGGCAGCAGCTGGGGGAGGGGGTGGCAATATTAAGTTCTCAGTTTCTAGAAAGCTCACCCCCAGCTGCAAACAGCAAAGTTTCAGTCCTTGGGGCCTCCCCTCAATGGTGGTAGCTTCTTGTGGAGAAGCAGCAGGCTCAGGAGCAGCAGGGGTGGCTGGAGAGGTGGTCTTCTCCTGTGGTGGTGGTGGTGAAGTTCTTTCTTCTGTAACTCTCCCCCCACTCCCCACAGAGCAAGGTAGTGGGTGGGAGGAAGGCCAGCCAGCAGGAGCAGCAGCAGCAGGAGAAGAAGGTAAGAGGAACAGAGGTTGGGGGCTAGTAGGAGCAGGTCCAGGCCCAGGAGCTCCTTCCAGCAGCCAGCCAGCTGGGCAAGCACTGTGGCCTGCCTCCGAGTCCGGGCTGGAAGAACTCCCCGAATGCCCCCTCTGGCCAGGCCAGGGAACAGCAAGGGCTCAGCCCCGGAAGCGGAAGGGCGTGGCCAGAGCAGAAAGGGTCAGTATAAGAGCATAAGCTGGGAGCTCATTTGGGTCTGAGGTCCAGAGGGGGAAAGGACATGCTGGCCGAGAGGGAGCAAGCCAGGCTAGGCCAGGGCCAGGTGTCCTATTGAAGTGACCTGAGGAGTGGGTGGGCGCAAGCCCACCCACTTCTAAAACCCTTCCCCCAGCCTAAGGGGAAGCGGCACAAGGCAGGGCTTCAAAAAAGTCCGGGGGACAACGAAAGAGAAAACAGGGACGGGTGTGAAGGTTACAGGTTCAAAACAAGGGTTTCGGAAGGGGATACCGAGCAGAGAACCCCGGACAGCGCCCACTGCTCCCGAAAGGTGTCGAGGGAGCCAGCGGACGCCGCCCAGAGGAACTCTGCCCGGAGACGTGCACGGACGAGGGAACGGAAATAGGCCCCACAGTCGCAGGCCCCTCCCTCTGCCAACTTCCTCTCCCGAGTTTTATACGTGGCTACTTTCACATAAGCCAAGAGGAGGTTGGTGAGGAGGTCCCGCGACTTGGTGGGGCCACAGATGGGGAGTGCGTAAAGGTACAAATGTGGGGAAAAGTGCAGCCAGAACCTCAAGAGGAGGTTCTGGAGGAGCCGGAAAAGGGGCTGCAACCTGGCGCAGTCTAAATAGACATGCGCCAGGGTCTCCCTCGCACCGCAAAAGGGGCAGGTGTCGGGGCGAGGGGTAAACTGCGCCAAGAACACGCCCGTGCTCACGGCTCCATGGAGGAGCCGCCAACTGATGTCCCCGGCGGGCCTTGGAGAGAGGGTGGCATACAGAATGGCCCACCGGGGTTCCTCGCCCACCACGGGTGGAATCAGGTCCCGCCACTTTGTGTCAGGGCGGGATGCTAGGGCGAGGAAATGGATGGTATGGAGCACGAGCGTGTAGAGATGTTTACGGGGCGCGGTTTGGAAAGAGGCCGGCTGCAAGTCCAGCAGCCGGCTCGGGGTATGGGGCAGGGATGGCCGGGGGGGCTGATGGGGCCGAGGCCCGATCAAAAGTTCTGGAGGGCCAGGGCTGAGAGGGGGGCGGGGAGTACCCTCTCGCAGGACCCACCCAAGGTAGGCCCGAGCAGCGGGAGGCAAAGCAGCCCTCACCTCCTGGAGTAGGCGCTGGGGGGTACGAGGGGTGGAGAGCCCCATGCGCCGAGCCAGCTCATGGGGATCCACCCAGTCCCCCCGGGCATAGTCCAGGAGATCTCCGACCCGGGTGACACCTGCCATGACCAACCTCCACTTCACGGAGGGGGCCTCCGCCACCTGCACACCGAGATGGAGGTTGTGTAGCAGGGGCTCCGCGAGGAGGTCCTCCCCCTCAGAGGGTATAACCGACCTGGAGGCTGCAAAGAGCCTCCAGGTCCAGAGGAGGTCATGGTAGAAGGCCGGCAGCTCGGAGACGTCTCGCGGAGAACGTCTCAGGTCGAGATAAAAGAGCTGCCGGTCGTATCGGAGCCCTCGGTAGCGGTGGAGGAAGGTACGTGCCAAGTGGCTCCATGCCGGATTACCTGCACAATAAAGGAGTCTCTGCAGGGCCTGGAGGCGGAAGGTGTGGACCTGGCTGCGGATGCAGCACAGGCCCTGCCCCCCTTCCTCCAGGGGGAGGCTCAGAGTCCCTGCAGAGACCCAGTGCAGTCCTGGCCAGAAGAACTCCAGAATTGTCTTCTGGAGGCTGTCCAAGAAGCCCGGGGGTGGGCTCAGGGTGTTGAGCCGGTGCCAGAGCATGGACAGGACGAGCTGGTTGATGACCAGTGCCCATCCCCGAAGGGAGAGGCACCGCAGCAGTCCTGTCCAGCTCCGGAGCCGGTCAGCAACCCTGCCCTCTAATTCATGCCAGTTCTCCCCCGGGGAGGGATGGGTGGCAGAAAGGTAAACACCCAGATAGAGCAGCGGACCTGCGCTCCACCGGATGGCCTGAAGCGCGGGTGGGAGGGAGCTCGCCGGCCACCCGGCCCCTACCATCAGGCCAGAGCTCTTGACCCAGTTGACCCGGGCG
>ML683393.1:155939-224257 GCA_007922195.1 Podocnemis expansa | reverse complement strand
CCCCCCCCCCCGCTCCTGCTAGCCCCGCTGGCCCCGGCATTCACTACCCCGCTCCCACCTGCCCCCCCGCCCCGGGCATTGCCCCTCCGCTCGCCGCATTGCCCCCCCGCTCCTGCTAGTCCCCCAGCCCTGGCATTGCCCCCCTGCTCCCACTCACCCCCCCCCCCCATTCCCGGCGTCGGCCCCCACTCACAGCATTGCCCCCCCACTCCTGCTAGCCCGCCCGCTCCCTCTTGCTCCCCTCCTGCTAGCCCCCCGACTCCTGGCATCACCCCCCCTCCCGGCAGAACACCCCCCTGCTCCTGCTCGCCCCCCCCCCCAGCCCCCACAAACTTACCTCTGGGCTGGACTGGAGCGGCAGGGCCCAGCCCTAACTCCTGGGCCAGAGAAGCTCTACGGAGCATGCTCAGGTTTTCTGGGCATTCTCCGTTAGAGCTTTTCTGGGTGGGAGTTTTCAAAACTCCCTGCTCCACAGGAGCTCCCTTGAAGGACTCTGGCTGCCAGCAGTGCGCTGCCGGCAGCCTTCCCTGCGCTGGCGGCTGCGGCGGGCTGCGCTGCAGCACGCCAGCGCAGCTTACAGGGAACATTGATGAGGACTAGTAGAGGGCCACATAAGGGTTAGTACGATAGCCTGAGGACCACACTGCTGAAACCTTTCCAATACAATGATATTGCAAATATTGGTAATGAGCCTGTCATTGTGGGCTGCAGGAACTAGCTTTAGGGGCCACATGCAGCCCATAGGCTGCATGTTTGAGACCCCGACTTACTGCCTACTTCCTGTGGTGTTTTCAGTAGTCTGAGTCAGAGGGAAACACCTTCCCTCCAACTCAATGGTACTCCTTCTGCAGGGGTGGTTTTAATGGATAGGCTTCCTGATCAACTGAGTCAGTCTTCTCAGACCGGCTCAGTTAATCAGGGAGATTGATCTGATGGCAGTGAATTTAGCACCATCAGTAAATATAAGCTATCCATCTATTGTGAAGAAACCAGGAGCTCACAATAATAGAGATGGATCAATCAAGGGGGAGAGGGGAGCAGGCAAACAAACCAAATGGAATTAGCTGTAAAAACTAGAAGCTCAGTATTCATGAGATTCAAACTTCAGTCAAGTTGACACTTCATCCTTAACTCCTCCCAGGTGGTACTGCAACAGCTAAGGTACAGTAGCATATAACTGAGGACTGTAAACAAGAGAAGGTTAAATAATAGAGCCGGTGGCTTGCCAGTAGCATAAGAACCAAACCGGTATCCCGAATTTAACTGCAAGTTGCAATGGAGTTAAAGAAGTCATTTATCAGGTCTGTGAAGTTCTTGACCCATTAACCCAGAAAGGAGAGAATCTGAGATTCCTAAAAGAGCCAGGAAACAATAACCCAGCTTGTGAATTGGAGCTGGTCAAAAATGAGATTCTTTTCTGTGGAAAAGAAATTATGAAAATGAAATAAAAAATAACCTCTAAGTTTTCCACAAGAGAACATTGATTTTTGCCAGAATTTCATAAACTGAAATATTTTGGTCACACACCAAAATATTTTGATGTGGAACTGGTGCCTCAATGCCTCATGGGAATTGTGGCTGGGTAACCTTAAACTTATTTTTCTCAGATATGGGCTAGGCTTTCAGGTTAGACTACATCTCCCATGATGTCCTATGGTCACTTCTCCCTTGGGGAGGAGATATAGGGCAACATAGGAGTCCCTGACCACAATGGGTCATGGGAAATGAGGTCTATCAGGTGAATTCACCCTATAGCAAGAAAGAGGAATGTAAGGCAACCAAACAGTGACTCTTGTGAGACTCCATGGCAACATTTACAAATTAAAATATTTCCTGTTTTGGCTGAAATATTTTGGCTTTTAGATATTTGAGGTTTTTGACAAAAAAAAATCAAAACTTTCTGCAGAAAGCAGACAGTTTTTGTGAAAAATCTCATTTTAATCAATCTAATTTTCCTTTTTAAAACAGTTTCAGTGGAAAACTTTCAACCACTCCCATTCTAAAGAAACCAGAAGGATGTAATATTCTTGTGTGTTCTGTGAAAGCTGGGTTATTGGTTCCATTTTTTGGCTGTGTCAAGCTTATGGGTTTTCCTTACTAAATTCATCTCTTATTAGTCTTTCTTTTTAAAAAAAGTTCTGTTGACCAAAGTCATCCATGCATTATCAAATGCAACCCAATCAACTTCAGTAGTTGTTACTGAAAAGAAACTGTGGCCTGCAGGTATACATAGAGAGGGTTTGCAAGTTTCAGAAGGGTAGCCATGTTTGTTTAGTTCAGCAAAACAAGCAAGGAGTCCTGTGGCACTTAAATGATTTGCCCCTGGAGAGTTTGAGATTGAAATGCTTGACCCATTCTCTGATGCATCAGAAGTCTTTTCTGAGTGATTCCCAGTAGTTGGTAAATGTCTGTAAATTAACTCATTTTTCTGCGTCCATCCTACTTGGTAACAGTAAAAATGTTACGGTTTCTAATAAGGCTGTAACAGAAGCACAGACAGGTAATAGGCACAAATTTGGGGATTTCAGATATTACTTCATCTCAAACAAAGAGTCTGCTGGCACTTGAAAGACTAACAAATTTATTTATTGCACGAGCTTTTGTGGGAGAAAATTTCATTTGGTAGAATTTTCTCCCATGAAAGTTTGTGACAAATAAATTTATTTGTCTTTTGAGTGCCACCAGACTCTTTGGCTATGTCTACACACACATCGTTATTTCAAAATAAGTATTTCTAAATGAATTATTTCAAAATAGTCCTTATTTCGAAATAAGTTAATTCAAATTAAGGGAAAGCCTGTTATTGAAATGGCTGTTATTTTGAAATAAGACCGTTTGGACATGTTGTTTCGAAACAGTTGTTTTGAAACAATGGTGGTGTTTCGAAACAACATGTCCAAAAAGCCTTATTTCGAAATAACCATTTTGAAATAACAGCTGTTTCAAAACAATTGGGGTTTAACCGGTTTTGAAACAACGGTTCTTATTTCAAAAGGACGGGGTCTGTCCTTTCGAAATAAGAAAACGTTATGTGGACCAAATATCTTTTTATTTTGAAATTACCAGTGTTATTTCAAAATAAAAGTGCTGTGTAGACATACCCTTTGTTTTGCTGAACTAGACTAACATGGCTAGCCCTCTGGAACTACTTCATCTTATTGTCTCTACTAGTTATTCACTGGGGGAAATGTGGTTTCAGATTCATGTGTTTGAAATGTTGACTATATAACAAAGGTAGTAACTTTCCTTGCAATCCAATCATGTAGCACACTCACCAGGATCAAACCAAAGCCCTCTCAACTTCAGTGCATCATTTTCCCCAGCTTGCATTAAAGTGAGGGTGTGACACTTGGGAGGTGTAACAGACTCACAGCAGTGCAGACAAATGTGTAACACACACTGACCAAAGGCACACCCATTTATTTCTTTAATGGTGTTTATATTAGTGGTGCCAAACCTTTCTGAACAGCCATACCATTTTGCCAGGCATCCCTGCTGGTGCCCACCATGTCATTCAGCCTTACAGTGGCGGGCACTCTTAACAGGCAATTTTTGCTTAAGTTGCACAAAAGAGAGGTTGAGATCAGCCTGTGCCACTGGTGTGTGCACAAGGAAATAAGGTGTGAGCTGCAGCAATGCATCAGTAAGCTCAGCACAGAGATTTATTACTGGAGACCTGTTCCTGCTCCCACTGAAGTCATGGGGTATGTCCACACTATTAGCCCTGCAAATAGTGTAGTGGCTAGCACCTCTGCCTAATGTGCAGAAGGTCCTGGGTTCAATTCCCAGGGGGTTGGACTTGATGATCTCATGAGGTCCCTTCCAACCCTATGATTTGATTTGAAAGAACAGAGGTTGTTTCAAAATAAGAAGCGGCATGTCCACGCGACACATTGTTATTTCATAACCGTTAAACCTCACATCTAATTGAAATAGCCGGTTTTGAAACGGTTGTTTTGAAACAACGGTGTTCGGACACATTATTTCGAAACAACACCGTTGTTCCGAAACAACTGTTTTGAAACAAACATGTCTGAACGGCCTTATTTGAAAATAACCATTTTGAGATAGCAGCTGTTTCAATAGCAGGCTTTCCCTTAATTCAAATTAACATTTCCTTAATTTGAATTTCCTTATTTTGAAATAAGGACTTTATTTTGAAACAACTCATTTCAAAATAACTTATTTTGAAATAACAGTTTACCTGTGAACATAGCCATATTGTGATAAAGAACTCACAAAGCATATAGCACTTTTTAAAGATTTTATTTTGTATTATATGCATCCAATGAGAATGAAACTTGAAAGAATGTCTCATTTCAAAATATCCTCTTTTAATACTCACTTTTGATCTGCTTCCATCCTATTAGGTCCTAAACCTCTTGCCTTACAAAAATCTAATGTGGTTTTCAATTCATACCCACAGTATCTTACTAAGCATAACACTAAAAACTCTGACTCTTCAGGCTTTTCTTTCAGGAGCAAATTTTTCAAAGAATATTGCACTTGTGGCTTGTAAATGGAGAGTGGTAGACAGGGGCGTCGCTGGCGCTGGGCACAGAGGGCATGTGCCCCGAATCCCAGCGCAAGTGCCCCTGGTCTGGCGGGGCCCCCCTCTCCCAGTCTCTAGCCTGACTGGGCTGGAGATTGGGGGCCCAGCTGCCCACAGCTGTGGCAGCCCCGTCCCCAGCTGGGGATCTGGGGCTCAGCTGCCTGCGGCCACAAAGGTAGCTCCTTGGCCCATCCCCAGCCAGGGATCTGGGGCCCAGCCACCCGTGGTGGCAGCCCCGTCCTCAGCTGGGGATCTGGGGTCAGTCGCCCACAGCAGCAGCGGCCGCTCTGGCCCCATCCCTGGCTGGGGATCTGGGGCCCAGCTGCCCGCGGCTGCACCCGGCCCCGGCCCCAGCCGGGGATGTGGGGCCCAGCCACCCGTGGCAACATGTGGCGGTTTCCAGCCCTGTCCCTGGCCGGGGGCATGGCCTGGGGGCTGGGGGTGGGACCTGCAGGCCGGGGACGAGGCCTGGGCCAGTGCCCTGGGTCCTTCCCTGGGGCAGTGACGCCCCTGGTGGTAGATATAAAATGTTTGTTTCAATATATGATGGTTTCAGTGTTCTGGGCTGGGGGTCAGTTTGTTTATTTATTTTCTTTTTTAAATCAACTACCTAGTTGATAAATGTTCACATATACCTGATCTAACTGTCATTCCAGCCATTGGCAAGAGGATTTTGATACTGTGCTAGTAAAATGTGATTTCTTAAGAAAGAACACAGAGGTTTTGAAAACAACTTGTAAGGAGTAAACATTTTAGTGCAGAGTATTAAGGGAAATTATTATCCAATAAGGAGGACAGCATATTCAGAGCTGTAATAGAAGTCATTATTGAAAGAAAACAGAGAGAGAGAGAGGAGATAGACAGACAGGTTTTCCTAGCACCTAAACGACTCTCCCATTTATCACTATGACAACCCCAATGACCCTATGTAGTCCAAAACAGCACATATTCCTCCCCCTCTAATGAACACCCCCCTCCCAGAATAAAGCCCCCCCCCCCCCCCGAAAGAATAAGAACAAAACTAGGAGATAAGGGTAGACTGTCCCATCTCCGGCGAACCCCCGGGGAATTATTCTGCCCCATGAAGAGGGGTCACCACTAGCTAAAGATCCAGTCGATTAGGAGGCCTTCTGTCGCGAGGTGGATTATGGTGAACTTCTGGTGTGCCCACCCCACAAGGTGGTATTGGTGGTGGTGGGATCACAGGTACTGGGGAAGTAGCCAGAACCGGAGAGGATGTTGTGTCCAGTTGGTCCAGGAAGGCTGAAGGCGTTGAAGGGGTGGCTGGAGCGGAGAGACAGAAATAGTAGTTTCATGCTCTGATGTTGTATCATCAGTAAGGGTGAAGTCAGATATGTCTGCTGGAGATGCATCTTCTGGGTGGATATGACAGAGAAGCAGCTGATCTACATGCCGTCACCAAACTAGGCCACTCGCTGTCTGGACAGAGTAGGAAACAAGTCCTGTCTGGGCAATGGCCGTTGGTGGGACCCATTTAGCTCCTGAAGCATAGTTTCGAGCAAGAACTGGCTGTCCAATACTGAAGGTGCGGCCCTTTGTGCTTGGTGAATGTCTGCTGACCTGGTCCTGCTGTTGGCGTTGAACCACTTGCCGTGTGTCTCGTGGTTTCAGCAAATCAAAGCAAGAGTGCAACTGCCGTCCCATCATAAGAAAAGCTGGAGATGCCTTAGTTGTAGCCTGTGGAGTGTTTCTGTAGGACAACAAGAAGTTGTCCAGACACTCATGAAGATGTGAACATCCCTTTGCAGATTTTAGAGCTTGCTTCATAGTCTGTACAAACCTTTCAGCAAGTCCATTGGTGGAAGGATGATACGGTGCTGACCTGATGTGATATATTCCACTGGCCTTCATAAAAGTTTCAAAATCCTGAGAAACAAATTGTGGTCCAGGGTCACTCACCAGCTGTTCTGGAAGACCGTAATGACTAAAAAAGCCACGGAGGGTCTGAATAGTGGCTTCCGTAGTAGTGGACTGCATTACAGAGACTTCTGGCCATTTTGAATGGGCATCCACAGCAATTAAAAACATGCATCCTTCAAATGGGCCAGTAAAATCAACATGGATACGTTGCCATGGCCTTTCGGGCCAATCCCATGGGTGAAGAGGTGCCAGCTGAGGTGCATTCTGGACGCTCTGGCATGAGGTACAAGCTCTAGCCGTTTCTTCAATGGCCCTGTCTAAGCCCGGCCACCAGAAATAGCTCCATGCAATTTCTTTCATGCGCACTATGCCGCAGTGACTTGAATGGAGCTGTTCCAACAAATGTGGTCTTAATGAAGGTGGGATAATCACACACATACCCCACAACAAACACCCGGATTGGGTCAATAACTCTGTCTTCCTAGACACATGGGGCGGAGGTCAGGAGAGATGTGAGAATCAGGTAAGAACGTTCCATGCATCACGAAATCCATAACTCGTGAGAGTACTGGGTCAACCCGTGTTGCTTTCTTCACTTGAGAAGCTGTGACGGGTGTGTTTTCCACCTGTTCAAAGTAAAAGATTCCTCCTGGTCCTGATCCTGACGGTGTGCCGGTAAGGGTAGCCTTGAAAGGGCATCAGCATTGCAATGCAAAGAGGATTGCCTGTACTTGATTTCATATGTGTATCCAGAAAGTATCAATGCCCATTGTTGCATCCAACTAGCAGCCAAATGTGGGATGCCTGTGTGTGGCCCCAAAATTGATGTCAGGGGTCAATGGTCAGTGAGAAGTGTGAACTTCTTTCTCCACAGGTACTGGTGAAAATTCTGAACACTAAAAACAATGCCCAGTGCTTCGCGTTCAATTTGAGCACCGTTAGTTTCTGGCTTAGTCAAGGAGCATGAAGCAAAAGCACTAGGCCTCTCTTCACTAGAAGGCATAATATGCGACAATACAGCCGCAACTCCATAAGGGGAGGCATCAAAAGCCAAATGTAGAGGCAAGGATGGGTCAAAATGTGTCAAAACTCTAGAGTTTACCAGTGAGCATTTAGCTTCATTAAATGCAACATCACAGGCTTCAGTCCAGTTCCAGGCCTTTTTTGGCGCAAGAAGCTCATGTAGGGGTTTCAGGAGCATCACTAATTGTGGAATAAACTTGCCATAATAGTTTAATAAGCCTAAAAAAGAGCAAAGTTGGCTTACGTTCTGAAGTAGCGGAGCATCCACAATAGCCTTAACCTTGGGTGGAGACTTATGGAGACCAGCAGCATCAATTATATGTCCTCAATATTCAACTGAGGGCTGGAAAAAACTTACATTTGTCTCTGTGAACACGTAGACCATACTCTTCTAGTCTTTGCAGAGTAGCTTCCAAGTTCATAAGGTGTTCCGCCTCATTTTTGCCCGTGACCAGGATGTCATCCAGATAGCACTGTACTCCTGATAAACCACTCAAAATCTGATCCATTGCCCTTTGGAACAAAGCTGGGGCTGAAGTAATGCCGAAAGGTAAATGACAGTATCTGTACAACCCCTTATGTGTTACGATTGTCAACAATTCTTGAGATTCTTCTTCAACATGCATCTGTAAGTACTCTTGACTCAAATCAATCTTGCTAAATTTTTGTCCTCCAGCCAAACCTGCAAAGATGTCCTCAATGCAGGGAAGAGGATATTGTTCTGCACATAACACTGAGTTGACAGTGACCTTGAAATCTCCACAAATCCGAATGGAGCCATCCTTCTTCACTATTGGGACAACGGGTGTCGCCCACTGGCTGTGAGTAACTGGCACCAAGACTCCCTCTTTGACTAACTGCTCCAAGTTTTCTTCCACCTTGGGTCTGATGGCAAATGGCACCATCCTGGCCTTCAAACATTTTGGTTGGCAATCAGGCTTTATATTTAATTTCACAGTGATTCCCTTCATACTGCCTAAGTCTTCACCGAAAACAGCAGCATGTTTTGTTAGTACCGCTGCTAGATTCATTTCTTCTTTAGTCAATTGATGCACTTGTGACCAATCGAGTTGGATTTTCCTGATCCAAGGTATTCCCATTAGGGCTGGGTAATTCCCCTTTACCACAAACAGTGGTAGCTTTGTGGTCTGTCCATTGAGTTCTACTTTCACATCAATAGTACCCAACAGGGGAACAGTCTCTCCAGTATATGTCTTCAAAACAACTACTGTTGGCTTAAGGGACAGGTGTCTAAAGTCCTTCTCATACACAAGGTTAGAAACTAATGAAACTGCTGCACCAGTGTCCAGTTCCATGCATATTGGTTTGCCTTCCAACACAGGTGTTACCCAGAATTTATGTGGGCCAGCTGTTATAGAAAACATGGAGGGAATCTTCATCTTCCAATGGGGTGTCACTATGAGCACCTGTATTCTGCTCTACTGCATGCAGAATTTCCCTCTTAGTCCGCCAAACCAATGGCCCATTTTTCTCAGGTCCGCCTCTTCTGTTTGGCTCACCCTTCCTTTGTTTGCAGGCACTTTCAATGTGCCCTCTCTTACCACATTGTCGACACAGTAGTTCTTTAAACCGGCACTCAGATGCGAGGTGGTCCTGCTTCCCACACCGGTAACATTCTTGTCTCCCCGGTGCCCTAAGGGCAGGTTGTAGGAATACTTTACAAACACTGACCCCGATCTGTTGCATGTCTTGAGTGACACGTTCCATGGAGACTGCAATTTCCACAGCCTTCTGCAAGGTGAGTTGACCTTCAGTCAATAGGCATTGTTGTGTTGATTCACTGTGCAGGCCACACACCAGCCTGTCATGCAGCATTTCCTCTAACATGTTCTTGAAGTCACAGTGTGCTGCCAGCTTTCGCAGAGCTGCTACAAATTGTACAACTGATTCACCTTCCTCTTGGTTCCTTTGGTAGCACCTATACCTCTCTGCAATTACTAGTGGCTTTGGGGGAAAATGTGCTCCCAGAACTTCCACTAGGTCTCCGTAAGGTTTCTGCTCTGGCTTCTCCAGATAAGGCAAATCACATAGCAAAGTATAAGTTGTAACTCCAATGACTGTTAGAAAAACTGGTACCTTCTTCTCATCAGTTATGTCGTTTGCTATTACAAAATTTTGAAATCGGGCTGTATATGTCTGCCAGGAATCTGCCGAATGATCATAAGCTTCAAAGGTTGTAGTAAGTAAAGCCATGATGCCCTCTTGTGGTTATTGTTTGTCTCTTCTCTTAACAGCAGACAGATCAGCTTTTATAGCTACTACCCAACCCCCATGCAAGCAGTAAAATAAAGTTTTGCTTCTTACATTGTATTCTGCTTTTCCAAAGTTGCCAGGGTGGTTGAGGATAGCCACTCCATCACACATCCCATCCTCGTCGCCAGATGTAGAGTTTTAAGGGAAATTATAATCCGATAAGGAGGACAGCGTATTCAGACCTGTAATAGAAGTCGTTATTGAAAGAGAACTGAGAGAGAGAGGAGACAGACAGGTTTTCCTAGCACCCAAACGACTCTCCCGTTTATCACTGTGACAACCCCAATGACCCTAGGTAGTCCAAAACACCACACTTAGGGTCTCCACTCTGTCTGTATCTGAGGTTGAAACTATCTTCTTGTTTTAAGCCCAAGATTTAATATATTTCCTGAACAGCATGATTTTGATTTGTTTGTTTTAAACTTGTGAATGGTTCATTGTATGAATTACTTGATGGGAAGTGGAATAGGTATGGAGCCAGGGTGAGAATTGCTAGGTAGAGTTGTTCAAATGTTTGAAAGCACATGAACTTTCTTAGGGATCCTTCTTTCAACTAGAGTCAGCACAAGGAGAAGGTTGTCTAGATCCCAAACCACATTAAACCAGACCGTAGTGTCAGCATGAAATGTAATAGGTCATAATTAAAAGGTATTGTGTGAGGTTTCTAGTTTTAAGAGCTGACTTGCTCCATTTGAGTCCAATCTAACTCTCAATAAAGTCAATGGGAATCTTTTTATTAGCTTTAACAGGAGTTGCTCTAGGCACCTTAGTTCATTAGAAGATCTGTTTACCTGTTGAAATATTGGACCAAATCTTTGTCCAGGGTTTACTTACCAGTAATCCTTTCTCAAACAGACTCTTCTGAGCAAGAGTTTGGCACAATGTGAAAAGTTGGACACTGGAGGGGAATAACAGCAGATCAGTGAGATGTTCTCCAAATGTGATGTTAATAAATTTCTGTCTTGATCTTTTAGCAAAAAATCTGTGGATTTCTTTATGGGGCAAAGGAGGGAAGATGCTAAGAGGACACGAACCATGGTTTCTGAAGCTTTATAATAAATTATGTATTGGTGTGTTTTTTCAAGCTGACAGGTCTTGGTCTTAATAACATGGTACCCTGCTCTTGGCATGCTTTAAAACATCAGAGGCCTTTGGGCATTCTTTCAAATTGCACTGGTATAGGCTGTGGTGGGTGCCATGATGTTACACGTTCAGTCAGTATAGGCAGGCGAGAATCCTCCTGTTTGTCACCCAGCCAGCAGTTCCATCTCACCATGCATGCAGTCTGTTGCCAATGTCTGCTCAGTGGTGGCTTTTGGGGTAGGCAAAGCAGGCGGCCGCCTAGGCCCCCAAGCAATAAGGGGCCCCATCTTCAATTTGGTAGACAGAAATGAAAACAGAGAAAAATATAGAAATTGTTCCCATCTAGCAGAGATGGTAAGGCTGGAGACCTAAGCACTTTTCACTCTTGCCTCATCAAGGCAAGCTATCATTCTCCTTCGAGCGCTGCTCACATCATTCAGTTACAGGTGTCTACATGCCGCAGCACACAGTAGCTCGGAAAGTCTTTAGCATTCACTTGTCAGGTCAGGGCGCACGGCCAATGCCCCCTCCACGTCGTGGCCGCGGCTATATAGGTGACCGTGACCCTGACCCTCCCAGTTCCTTTTTCCACCATCAGCATCGGTTCGGATCATCATTATCTTGTGAAATGTGAGGGCCTGTCTTTTTGTGTGAAATTTGAAATGCCAGGATTCAAGCTGTGCTTAGGATGCTTCAAGGTTTTCCCGATGGATGATCTGCATGAAAAGTGCCTTGCTTCCCTGGGTGAGTCCCACATCACAGCGGACTGCCCCATCCGCCGATCCTTCAAGCGGAGGAGTCGGCTGGAAAGGGAGCATCACCTCAGCCTCATTTTGGGGACCGGAGCCGCTCCACTTGAAAGCAGCCAAGCCACCAGTGCTCTGCCGAACCCTCAATTGGCCTGGCATCAAGCTTCCCGCTGATCCCCCGGTACCAGGCCCAAGATCTTGGCCCTCCATGGTACCTTCTAGGCACCAACCTCTCTGGTCTCCCGGTAGCCTCCCAGCCGCCCCGAGCAGGGCTCTGGCTCAGGCACCGGCTCGCCAAGGATGCTTAAATCCAGCTTTGGTGCAGAACACGAGGCATCCGGCCGCAATGGCACCGCCTCCCTCAGCGCCGCTGGACATGGCACTGCCCACAAGTCCGGCACCGCCCACAAGCCCGGCACACCCGGCAAGCCCAGCACCAGCGCCAAGCCCAGTACTGCTGGACCCGGCACCATCGCCGATAGCCCCACTTCCGGCACCATCACTTTTGGTACCATCAGATTCAGCACCGCCAACACCTGCACCAATGCTGGTACCATCCTGGGCCTCCTCGCCTCTCTCCAACCCAGCACTGTCAAACCTGGTACTGGGCCCAAGTTCTATGGCTCCACCTCACTGCTTCTCCGAGGAATTCTCGGTACTGGACTGCCAACTATCGGGGGGGAGGTCATCCAGGTCATCCTCGGAGGATCCCTTTCTTCCCCCCCAAGGAGGAGCGCCTGAGAAAGCGAGCCTGCAAAAGCTCCGTGTCACCAAGCGCGCAGTGCAGGCACTCATCGGGGGAAACACCTGGCCCCCTCATAATGCCTATGCCGCCGTCGAGGTCCCTGCACAATGAATGGACTCTCGACTGGCTGAACACGACGACAGACAACACCTCCTCCTGGTATGCACGTTCGCCTGCACCAGAGTCCTCAGATTTCTCTGACGATGAGCCCGACCCTGATTCTACACAACAAAGCAGATCAAGGGCCCCATCATCTTCATCGCCTGATGAGAGATTAATCAACGTCCACCAACCACAAAGGAGATCCTCGCATTGAACAGGACCATCTCCACCACATGGTGGCGAACATGAAGCTCAAGCTAGGGCTGATCCAGGTGGAGGATAACTCCCTCTTTGACGCATGTTGTCGAGCCCCACCGGCTAAGGTCAGAATCCCCTTGCACACCGGGGTGTTCCGCATTGTCCAGGAACTGTGGCAAATGCCTTCCTCGATCCCGCCAGTGTCCAAGGTAGCGGACAAGAAATATTCCATCTCCCTGGAAGGTTTTCCCCTCCTGTTTCACCACCCGGCCCCAGGATCCTTGGTGGTCAACCCAGTCAACCAAAGGGAGAGAGAAGGCCAACCTAGTAGCATGCCAAAGAACAAGGAGGCAAGGAGGCTTGACCTGCTCAGCAGGAAAGTTTACTCCTCGGCCACCCTCCAGCTGCGCATCTCAAACCATTCCGCTTTGATAATGCGCTACATCTTCAGCCTGTGGGAAGCTCTACAAAATCTCCGATCGGTCATCCCCGAGGATCGCCTGAGAGACTTCGAAGCGATGCTGGACGAAGGAGAGAGAGCATCCAGGGATGCACTTGTGGCAACCTGGGATGCAGTGGACACAATGGCACGCACAATGGCATTGGCAGTGGTGATGCGCTGTTTGGCCTGGCTCCAGAACTCTGGCCTCTCCATGCACATGCAACAAATTATTCAGGACCTTCTATTCGAAGGCCTCAACCTCTTTGCATCTTTCACAGACGCAAAGCTGCATAGCATGAAGGATCTGAGGGCCACTTTGAGGTCCCTCAGGATCTACACCCTGCAACCTGTTTAGATGTTCCTTGAAGTTGCACCAGCTACAACAGCAGCTACAGCAACTGAAACAACAGCTGCAGCTGCAGACCCAGTTTCTGAGATCTCTCCAGTTTCCCCAGCGCCACGTCAGGGACCTGGACGAGAATAAAGGCCGGTCAGGTAAAGGGGGTAAGCTGAGTGCCTCCCAGTGGGGTGGGGCGGACAGGGGTCGGACCGTTTGTCAGGCCGCAAACAGTGTTTTTGACAGTCCCTCCAAGGGCAGTGCTCCACAGCCCCTGTTCTCCCCCACCGCCTCCACCACTTCACTCCACGGTGGACCCAGGGTACTTCGGACCAGTGGGTCCTCGACACAGTAGCAGGAGGATACCGCATCCAGTTCCTCTCAAGCCCCCAGGACAGGAAACTGTCCCCTCCCATAATCCCAGAGAACCCCGACCTACTAGGTAAGCTTGAGGCTGAATGCCAAAAGCTACTCTCCCTCAGAGCCATCGTAAAAGTTCCCAAGGGGGAACGTGGCAAAGGGTTCTATTCCCGCTACTTCCTGGCCCCCAAACCTAATGGGGACCAATGGCCCATCCTAGATCTCGAAGCTCTCAACAAAAACATAAAGAAAATAAAATTCCGCATGATCTCCCTACCGCAGATCATCCCCTCCCTATCCCCAGGAGTGTGGCTTACGGCCCTCGACTAAAGGACGCTTACTTCCACATAGTCATCCGGCCCCACCACAGGCGGTTTCTCAGGTTTGTAGTGGCACGACACCATTACCAGTTTACTGTCCTCCCCTTCGGGTTATCGCTAGCCGCCAGGGTGTTCACAAAGTGTGTCACACCGGTTGCAGCGTTCCTACGCAGGAGGGGTGTAAGAATCTACCCCCACCTGGACGACTGGATCATAGTGGGCAAGTCAAGTTGACAAGTACAAGACCATGTTGACATTGTAATGAAGCTGTGTGAGTTCCTGGGCTTCCACATAAACTTGGAAAAGTTCAAGCTTTGCCTACCCAGGACATAGAGTTTATTGGGGCCCTCCTGAATGCTCGGCAAGGCATCGCATCCTTGCCTTTGTCAAGATTTCAGTCCATCTGCACCATCATCACAGAGCTCCAGGCACCCAGGCTGACCACAGCGCGCAGATGCATGCAGCTCCTGGGTCACATGGCAGCGGCCACATCGATAATCTGAACAGCCCGCCTGCGGATGTGACCGTTCCAGCTCTGGTTCACCGCAAACTTCTGATCAGAAAGGGACCGTCTCGACAAGGTAATCTTGGTACCCCAGCATGCCCTGGAGTCCCTCCAAATCTGGCGGGACCCTGCCTTCGCGATGGTCGGAATCCCATTCAGGGAGTCCAAACCAGCAGTAACCCTGATAACGGATGCCCCCAATCTGAGGTGGGTCACCCACCTGTCCGGGGGCCTCTCTACGCAAGGTGCCTGGAGCCCCGAGGACAGTCTCCTCCACATACAGGTGAAGGAGCTCAGGGCCATCAGACTGGCCTGCATGACCTTCCAGGACCAGATCCAGGGCAGAGTGGTCCACATCCTTTCAGACAACTCAGCAGCTATGTTCTACATGAACCACCAAGGGGGAGTCTGCTCCTCGGCCCTGTGCGAGGAAGTGGCCAAGCTTTGGCAACTATCAATAGACCATCACTTCATGCCAACTGCCCCCCATCTCCCCGGGGTGGACAATGGCATAATGGACTCACTCAGCAGAAGGCCACTGGTGAATCACAAGTGGTCCCTCCACAATGAGGTATTCTCCCTGCTGACAACCAGGTGGGCACCCCTCAGATCGACCTCTTTGCCACGGCGCAGAACCACAAATGCCCTTGGTTCTGCTCCCTCTGAGGTCAGGAGAAGGGGTCTCTCAGCAATGCCTTTCTCCTCAACTGGTCGGGAGTCCTAATGTACGCCTTCCTGCCAATTCCCCTGATTCACAAGGTGCTTCTGAAGGTTGAGGCACTCATCATCTTGATAGCCCCGGACTGGCCTAGGCAACACTGGTTCCCTCTCCTACAAGACATGTCAGTGAGGACCCCGCTCTGCCTCCCACGGAATCTCTCTTCTGACACAGGACTTGAGACGCCTTCAGCACCTCAACCCGGGCCTCCTGCACCTGACAGCCTGGATGCTCTCTGGCTCAGCAAGCCAGAGAGACTGCTTGGATAGGGTTAAAAAGGTCCTGGTTGGTAGCAGAAAACCCTCCACCAGGTCCACCTACATGGCAAAATGGAATCACTTCTCCACTTGGTGCCGTGATAAAAATATAGACCCTATCTCCGCACCAGTGCAGGAAACCTTGGATTACCTTCTTGACCTAAGGGAGAAAGGCCTATCTCTGTCCTCATTGAAAGTGTATTTGGCAGCAATCTTAGCCTTTCACCAAATGACAGATGGGGTCCCACTCTTCTCACACCCTATCTGCCATAGATTCCTGAAAGGAGTGGAAAAACTTTTTTTCCCCACGTCCATAACCCCACCCTGCAGTGGGACCTGAACGTGGTGCTACGGGCGCTGACAGAACTGCCGTATGAGCCCTTAGACTCAGCCACCCTGCTAGTGCTGTCATGGAAGGTGGCTTTCCTGGTGGCTGCTACATCAGCCAGAAGGGTCTCAGAGCTACGAGCCCTATCCTCTGAACCCCGATATATGGTTTTCTTTCCTGACAAGGTGGTTCTGCGTCACCACCCCTCGTTCCTGCCCAAGGTCGCCATCCCCTTCCACATGAATCAAGAAATTTGCCTGCCGGTCTTCTATACAGACCTGCAGGTGACAGAAAACCAGAGATGGTGGCACACCCTGGATGTGAGGAGAGCGCTCCTAACCTACATTGAGTGCACCCGATCCTTTTGCAAGACCTCCCAGCTGTTCGTGGTGGTTGCGGAACGCATGAGAGGTTCTCTGGTATCCTCCCAATGCATCGCCAAATGGATTGTGAACTGCATTAAAGACTGCTATGGAAGGTCAAATGTGCCTCTCCCAGAGACTGTGAGAGCCCACTCAACCAGAGCTCAGGTGTCTTCCACAGCCTTCTTCGCTAAGGTCCCGATCCAAGAGATCTGCATGGCTGCTACATGGTCGTCGGTACATACCTTCACGACGCACTACGCCATTGCTCAGCAGGTGAGAAATGATGCCGCTGTGGGCAGAGCTGTACTCATTGTGGGTAGACTATAACTCCTCCCATCATCCTTGGGTATGGCTAGCAGTCACCTGTAACTGAATGATGTGAGCAGCGCTCAAAGGAGAACAGTTGGTTACTCACCGTAACCATCCTTCTCTGAGATGGGCTGCTCACATACATTCAGGTCCCTCTCACCGTCCCCGCTAATGGAGTTGGCAAAGGTATATGGGACTGGGAGGGTCAGGGTCACGGTCACCTATATAGCCGCAGCCGCGGCGTGGAGATGGCGTTGGCCGTGCGCCCTGACCTGACAGGCTAATGCTAAAGACTTTCCAAGCTACCATGCGCTGCAGCACGTAGACACCTGTAACTGAATGTATGTGAGCAGCCCATCTCGAAGAAGGATGGTTACGGTGAGTAACCAACTGTTAGGATGTGTGCTTGATCTGAAATGCAGATTTCACCATTCTCTGCCCATCACCTTCACACTGACATGCTAAAAAAGTAGGAGCAAGCAATAGACAGCACAACAGCAGGAACTTTTTCCGTGGCCTCAGCTTTTAATTCCTCACTGTGGTCATTTATTTTGCCATTTTTTTAATTTTGTGAAATACTGCCTTTTTCTTTTCTTTTTTACCTGTTCTTTTTGTGTTTTCCTGTGACTTTGTGACAATTTTTACTTTGGCTTTTTTTTAGCTCAGGTTACCAGGTAGGTCCATATAGGCTGCTACATCTAAATATAGTGCTTCCCTTAGGCAATCATTACACCTGTGTGTGATGTTTGTGCTGTATGTCTTTCTTTGGATAAGTAATTTTTTAGCTTCTTTTGTACTTAACTATTTACTATTTTTGAGGGGACCAGAGTCTTATAAACGTCAGTACTTCAGAGAATTTCATTGAAATTTGCTGTTTTTCATTTATAGCTACACACTAGAAACCTCCTTTTCACTTATTTTTATTTAATATAATTATTTGTATTAAATGTCTCTAATGCACATAAACCCAAGCCTATATGAAAAGTTTGTAAGATTTGACTGCCAAAATTTTAAATGCGGTATTTTAGTCATTTTTGAGCCATCATTAATGTTACCACTTCTTATTTATTAATTAATGCTTATACTTTTTTTAAAAAATTAAAATGTTCACTTCAAATTTGTAGTTCAGCATTAGCTGATTTATGTTATGTTATGTGAAAGATGGTCAACTTACAAGCTTCATGATGGGAAGATCTTTAAAAATACCATACCCAAGAATAATTTATGAGTTTCAGAGGGATAATCATGTTAGTTTGGTTCAGCAAAACAAACAAGGAGTCCTGGGCGGTGATATGGGGCAGTTAAGGATGCAGAGGGGGAGTGTGGTCACAGGGAAGGTAGCAGTGGGGGCCGATAGTGGGCTTTTTAGGGGCCCCCAATTGCATAAGGCCACCTCTGTGTCTGCTGCATTCTCAAGTGCAATTATTTGGGCCCCTTTTGAAAATTGCTTGTTCCCAACATCCTGTTAATGATCATGCTCCATTCACTGGAACCCAGATCATGTGATTTTTTTTTTTTTTTTTTTTTTTTTTTAATGTTTGGTGACCATGTTAAGCAAATATACTCAGGTGGGTTAAATACCAGGACTTAAATGCCTTCTTGAAGTTCTTATTCAATTGTCATGCCTCAAAGGATTAACCTTTAACGTGTAGAGTCACCTCCAGGGTTGGGCCATGGGGAGGAGTCTCATCTGAGTAATAACCCTTGGAGAAACATTACTAGAGTTAGTCTGCCATTTTGGAAACTAAGCTTAGAGTATGCCAGCTATTGTACAATACATTGAGGATGTTAAAGAATAGAACAGAATAGAATCATAGGGTTAGAAGGGACCTCCTGAGATTATCTACTTTTCTCTCTCCTCCCCCTCTCCAAATTTATCTTGTCTTAGAAATAAATACTCTCTCTCATTGAAACAGACTGCAAAAAGAATTGCATACAAGAATATTTTAGCCATTCCATTGGCATCATCTGCAATCTTTCCCTACTTTCTCTTCTCTAAGTAGAATCATGGCCCTATATATCAACCCTCACCAGTGGAAATAACCCTCCTGTTTAGTCCCCACTGAAAGCAACAGGACTGCTGAAAAAAGGCAAGGATGCAGAACTGGGCCTTTACTTTGTATCTTACTGGTTTTCACACATCCTAGTGTTTCTCACATTGATTCATTTCCTTGGAGAATTAAATACAGGAGCCTCTGAAATTTCCTAATCCTTCTTTACCATAGTGCCATCTGGTAGACCAATCCTTAAGAAAGAGATTCTGTCTATCTGTGGCAGTTGTCCAGATGTTCATTCCCAACCACTGCACAGTTTTATCCTGGTTCTGATGAGTTCTGTCATTCCCTCCAGATTTAGAACATGATAGTGATCATTTGCCACCGAAACACACATTCCAAGCCCCTCTTCTAGGAGTGGCTTGCAAATAAGTAGCACAACTAGGGCAGAATTCTGTCTTCTCTTTCTCCTGTGCGTCCTCACTGAAGTCCATAAGGCTGAAGACCTGTAAGTGAGAGGAGAGTTTGATACAAAGAGATCAGCTGCTTCTTTTGACAACTAGAGCATTATCCATAGATGATCTACAGACTGTTGCACTGGGCACTCTCTGCATAATAAAAACACTAAGTTATAATCTATTAGAAAGCTCCTGCCCCCAGCTCTCTTTCGACTGTCTGACAAAGCCCTGTCCAAAAAATGTCAGGCTATGCCAAGGAAAATCTGCTGCATCACATCCAATACATCAGCAGATTCACAAACATATTTGGAGTCAAAATTATAAATGTGTATTAGAGAAGGCTCGCCATCTTTAAAATCCTTTCATGGATCAAACTGCTGTGAAGACTCAGGCTTCTCCGAAAGTAACCTTTAATGTGGGGGAGAGATTGAAAAGAAATGCATGGCCACCATCACAAACTGGTAACCTCTATTAACTAGAGATGGGCCTGAGCCGCTAACTTGGTGTACAGGCCCACAGCCAAACTTTCTGAGTTCCCTCAAATTCTGATTCAGGCTTTGCTTTGGCATACTGTAGAGATGGGGTGATTCACAGGGTGTTTGAGCCTGTGATGAGCAGTAGATTGCAGTAACACCCTTGGAGGAGCCCTGGGATGAAATTGTCAAGGAGATACACCTCCTTTCTTGCAGTTACCTCACTGGTCCCTCACCAGTTTGGCACCTTTGGCTCAGGCATTATTTCCACCCATGCTGCACCCTGCTGTTGGGGTGAGGTGGCTGGATGCTGCTCAGTCCCACCTCAAAACCTTGCTGTGATGTGAATAGTACTAAAATGTGTGTCCATGGAGATCAAGTTTTCCTCCTTTCCTTCCTGCTGTGGGTTGGGTCACAGTCAATTTGCCTTAAGTGAAGGACTGTTGAGACCTGATTTCCTGGGTTGGTAGGTTGTAAAGAAAGGAGCCATAGATGTAAGCTCTTCCCTCCTCTCTGCCACCTGTACAGGTGCATTTGGACCTGTGGTGTTTGGTCAGACCCATCTCCAGTATTCTGATTCTCTGAGGGGCAAATACAAAAGCAAAGATATTGCTGGCTGGATTTGTGCAGCAATATCTGAGCTATGCAAAATATATTTTTTAACTGAGAACTTTTATTTTCTGACTTCTTATTACAGTTACTATTTAGTTTGAAACAGTTCAACATCTGTACAGTCCAATGAAGAGCCACAAACTAGAAAGCACTTGGCTTTGTACAGAAGATAATTGTCAAAAATTGCAGCTGATCTTGTATTTAGATAAAATGTTTATACGTAGATAATTGTATACTGTTAAATGACTTTACACTGCATGTTTTGTATAGTTTATACAAGACACTTCACAGTCCTGCAGAATATTTTTAGTTAGTAAATTTCTAGTAATTTAAATGTAGTTTTCTATCCTTTTCTGTATGTTCATCTTTTTCTCAGTATTACCACTTGCAGAATTATTATTATTAGTTTCTTAAGCTGTACTTGGTTATTTGTGCTGTGATATACAGGGTTACTGACTGCAGCAATAAAATATTTCTGTAAAAAGCAATTGGCAGAAAATTACTTTTTTTGCAAAGAAACTAGAGGCCCAGTCACCAGAAAGGCTGAGTTTTCCAGAGGTGACTTGATCATGGAACAGAGGGACCTTCACATAGAAAAAATATATATGATCTAAGTGATTTCTCTTTAATTTAGCCAACCAAACTATAGATGATCCAAGGGCGTGAAATCGGTATCAGAAAATTGCCATTTGTTAACAAGGAAGGTAATTAACTACTAGAACAACTGTATGGATTCTCCGTCATATTCAGAAAATATGCTTGATTTCAACCCCCAACCTAAGAAAAGGTCAGATTAGATCAGTGGTTCCCAACCGGTCTGCTGTGAGAATCCCCAGGAGCTGGGATCATTTTAAATCTCCCTCCCTGCTCAGCCCAGCCACATGGGCTATGAAGGGGAGGAAGCCTGCAGCAGAGTTTGCTCCTGCTGGCTGCAGGTAAGTGTGGGCTGGGGAAGGGGGGTGGGGTTAAAAGGTTGAGGGGGACTTTGCGGCTGGGGGATTGCTAGGGAACGTGGGGAGGGGAGCAGAGAGCTGCCGCTGGCCCCATTCCAGCCCCGCCCACCCAGAGCCGTCCCACCACAGAAGAGGGGCAGATTCCTGCGCTGGCCCTCCCATGCTGGCGACTGGGTGAGTGGCCAAAAGGGTAGCCTGGTGCAGCGCTGCCAGTCTGCCCGACCCTCCCCGCCCCACCCATGAGTGCTACTCTGGGCTCCATGCTGGAGCAGCAGAGAGGGGGTGGGAGGCAGCATGGCCAGGGTGGAGGGGAAAGTGATACTGGCTCTGTGCTGCCTCACGCCCTTTCCCCGCTGCTCCAGCATGGAGCCCAGAGTAGTGCGCGTGGCCAGGAGGGGGGAAGTGGACAGACTGGCAGTGCTGCACCAGGCCACCCTTTTGGCATGAGGAGGCAGCAGTGCAGCTGCGCGGGTGCCCCAAAGTGCAGGGCCCTGGGCAGCCACCCCACCCTAGGGATGGCCCTGCAGGTCCCTGGAACTGGACGCGGCAGCCATGGCCCCAATGTCTGGCCCCACTCCAAGGTGTCCGTGGTGGCCATGGCCCTGCTCTGCGGTCCTTGGGGCCATTGGCCCAGGCTCTGTCTGGGGTCCCCATAGCTAGCAGTGGTGGCTGCCCAAGCCTCCCTGGCCAAGGGTCCCCAGAGGCACCAGCAGCCCCATTCCAGTCCTGGCCAGGGGTCCTCAGAGGGGCCCAGCAGCAACCCTGATGTGGTGTGTCCCTCCCAGCGACACCAGTGATGGCAGGATCCAGCCCCAGCTGGGGACCCTGGGGTGCAGGTAGAAGGATCTGACCCTGGCACCAGTGACTGGAGCTGGATCGGGTTGGGGGGGCAGGGGTGGATTTTTCTACCTGCCTCTCCCAGGGGCAGCTTGAAAATTCACCCATGGTGGGGAGAATGATGGGGGCCCTGGCAGGGGCAAGGGGATAGGGTTGGTGGGGCTGTACCGAGGCCTGCAGGGACCCTGGTGAGAACTCTGTGGTGGCTGGTGAGGGCTTGATGAGATGGGGTCCAGGGGTCTAGCTCTGGCCCCTGCAGTGATGGCAGAGTCCATCATGGTAAGCAGCGGGCTGTTGGGGGACAGAATGGGACCCACTTGGGTGGCAGGGAGTTGCTGTGGTGTGATGGTCTGTCCTGGGTCGCAAGGAGCCACTGGGGAGAAGGGGGAAATGGGTACTATGCTAGTGTCCCCTGCCCTACCCTCCCATTCCCCAGTTTCCTCCTGCCACCCCACAAAGCCACTACTATTCTCCCTTCCCCTCTCTTGCCACCTTTGTACTGCTCCCCACATGGCTACACTTGTCCTCTCTTGCCACCTCTGCCTTGCCGTGCTACCCCTAGCACCGCACATAGCAACCTTTCCCAACCAGTGTGCTGTGGGCCATGAATATTCATGTTATTTTGAATTAATTTGAATGTTCATGAGTTTTTTTAATTGTGGTGTGCATCCAAAAAAAAGAAGGTATCAAGGTGTGCCACGGTAGAGAAAAGGTTGGGAACCACTGGATTAGATGTTCATAATGGGCTTGTATCATCTCCACAATCTATTGATCTTCCTAAGAGGGCATGGTGAGATATTCTGAATCATGCAATTTTGGGCCCAGAGTTTTCAAATGGATTCTCTTTCTGCAGAATACTTTTTTTTTATATAGCAGGGCAAGGGGAAACCCACACTGTCAGTCGCTTGCACACAGAAGATGAGAGTGTGAGGTTGTATGGCAGTGGAGCATTCAACCTTTGGAAGTATGCTGAACAAGAATTTTCAAGCAGTCTTCTCTGAGGTCCTTCCTGTGCCACAGGTGGAAGAAGACAGATGATTTTGGATACAACTCACAGTGTCAATAAGAGATGGAGGATTTTCATTTTGCAGAACATTTGTCTACCTATGGGGAAAGAGGGCTATCTAATTAGGATGGCCTCTACCTTGTAAAAGAGGGACCAATTTTGTAGGGAATAGGTTGGCTGGAGTAGTCAGGAGGGTTTGAAACTCCACGTAAATGGGAGGAAGAGTCAAGCACTCACCATAAAAATCAAGATTTGAGAACAAAATTAACCAAAGGATGCGGAGAAGAAATTCCTGAATTATCTGTAGGGCAATGCTAGAAGCCTGTGTAACAACCAGAAGAACTGGAATTGCTCATTTATGAGCATAAGTTTGATTTAGTTGGTATCCCTGAAACCTGATGGGCTGATTTACATTCCTGAAATATTAAAATCAATGGTTAGAATCTATTTTGGAAGGACTGAGTGGGCCGGGGTGGGGGGGGGAGTCAAAGAAAAGACATTACCTGCTTCCAATTAAGAAGAAAATGATCTTGAATGCTTATGGAGCAATGTCCTAACAGATAACACACAAGATGGGGTATCGGCCTGTGTCCGCTACAGCCCACCAAGTCATGCTATGGAGCACGATGATCACCTGCTTATGCATCTATCTGCTGTATGTACGTTTAAAAATCGGCATGGCCTGCCGTGAGAGTAACATGTGCTTTAGGTGTCATGCGGCCGATACTAACACTTTCTTGGAATTTCAAAACATATTTGTCTATTCCCTAACCCAACTAGCATTGCAGCCAATGGGAGGGAATTCTTTAGTAGTCTCCAAGAAGAGATAAATAGCAACTTATCACAGAACTGTGAAACCAGGGTGGGCTCTACTGTGAGGCTTCAGGTGACAGTTTTTAGGGGCGCCTAGGCCCTCTAAAGATCAGACTGGCTCCTTCCTCTTCAACTCTTTCCTAGCAGCTCAGGCACTATTAGTCAACCTGCAGCTTAAGTCATGTAGGCAGAGTGCACTTTACATCCCTCTGCAGGCAGATGCTGGAGATTTATGCACTTTGGAAAACCTTTTTCAACCTCCATGAATGAGATAGGGGGTGCCAAATCAATATTTGGCTTGGGGCACCACAACCCTTTGAGCCGGCCCTGTATGAAATGATCATGACTTGATCACATTTATAATCTGCAAGCAGAATAAAGTACAGACCAGTAATATATGTGTACTTGGTCCTTTAAATAGTTGTTTTTCACAAAGACGATGATGTTCAGACAAATGAGCTGGGAAAAAGACTTATATCAGAAAAATGTGAATGGTATTTGTGAATCATTTAAAAATGTCTTCCTAGATACCCAAATAAACACGATCCAGGAAGAAGGCTATACTGCTTAAAAATCCAACCTGTTTCAGAGGGGAAGTGAAGGCAACTGTAAAGTGAGAGTGAGTGTGTGTGTGTGTGTGTGTGTGCGTGCACGCGCGCGCTGGACTCAATGTTTATTTTCAATAACTCTTGGAGCAGTGAAGAAATTCCAGAAGCGTGGAAGAAAGCAAAAGTTTCACCAATTATTATAAAAGGGTAAATGGGCTGATGTGAGTCATTATAGACCTGTTAGACTGGCACTGATCTTGGACAAGATAGAAGAGGATGTAGCCAATTAGTTCATTTTATCATCTATTTAGAATTTTTTTAGTGCTGTCATGGTCAATGCATATCTTATGTCATATATAATCAATGAATGTTAAATAGATGTAAATACTAGATTACATACAAACTTTAAGATGCCTGACATGAGTCAATTAGCTGGAAATAACCCTGTACCAGCAAGGGCACAAGATTACTGCAAAGGATGTATCAATAGGTGATGTTATAAAAAAAACTAGGTTGTAAGACACCACATAGGGTAATCCATGATCATGAGATGCCTTTTATTATAACCTTATCAGGAGCCTCATCCTGACTATAGCATACATGTTGATAATGAAAATAAGAACTAAGACGACCTGTGAAAAATGAGGTATGCAGAATTCATTGGGTGTGGAGATACAGATAAGGAGAAAGGAGGGTTGAAACCCTCAAGGATCTGCATAAAGTTTTTGATGTGCTCAGAATTACAACATAAAAAGAAGTCTCTTGGTTATGTAAAAGTGAGTTGCTGAGTTTCCATAACCTGAGCTACAGCCTCAGTGGAAGACCTCGTGGGAAACCCCAAGAGGAAACCCCCCTTTATCAATGACCTTCTATTGATATTCAGGCTGTAGAATATCTGTGACAGTATGACTACAGTCTTAGACGACGTAAGCATTTTTTTTTTTTGTGGATTTCTGTATTCATGGGTAACCATCTTTACTTACTGCATTAAACGATGCACTTTACCCCGCCGGTGCCTGCAGGGGCTGCACGCACCCGCCAGGAGAGGGGCGGCGGGGCACCTCACCCCGGGGGTTTTAAAGCCCCCACTGCCCCCAAACCTGGGGGCACAGCTCCGGCGTGCAGCTGGAGCCTGCTGCTGCTGGGGCCAGAGGGAGCGCCGGCCTGGAATCCCTGGCGGTGCCGACGCGCCTGGCGGGGGCGGAGCTGGGGCATCCCCCGCGGCCCTGCCCCCGGGATCCCATGCAACCCCGCCCCCGGTATCCCCAGCAGCCCGGGCCGCCGGGGAGCCCAGGGGCGAGGCCGCAGGGGATGCCCCAGCTCCACTACCGCCCGGCACCCTAGCGCCGCCGGGGATCCCGGGGGTGGGGCCACGGGGGAAGCCCCAGCTCCGCCCCTGCCTGGTGCGTGGGCGCTGCCGGGGATTCCGGGCTGGCGCTCCCTCCGGCTCCGGCAGCAGTGGGCCCCGGCAGCAGCACCCACGGGGTTAGGTGCCCAGCTGCGCCTTTCCCTGCCGGTGCCTTCAGTCCCTGCAGGCACCCGCGGGGTAAAGCGCCCAGCTGCGCTTTACCCCTCGGGTGCCTGCAATCCCCTCCCCTGGTGAAATAGCATGTCCACGCTGTGGACATGCTATTTCGATGCCTTATTTCGAGGACAAAAAACTTTGTCCTCGAAATAAGGTGTTTTGAAATAAAGAGTTATTTTGAAACAGCTTGTTTCGAAACCTCTTGTTTCGAAACAAGCCCTCCCCGTGTGATCATAGCCAAGAAGTTCTGCTACCTGCTGGTATATAATTAATAGTCCTTTCATGTGTTGCTTGAGCCAGCCTAGTGGCCAGACAGCCTGGGCACAAGGAAGGAGCCAGGCCTCTGTTGGTCATGAATCAGATGCTCCAAGATGACAGCTGCAGAATTAGACCCCAAAGTTTTCATGTTGTTAGCCATCTTTTATACTTGCTGGCCCTCATGTAAATCTATGGAATTTGCTGTGTCATGTTACCCACAGGGTTTGTTTGAGATCATTGGTCAACAGTCACTTGCAGGCTTGATTGTATTTTGGTCTTTTCTTTCTGGGGTGGCTCTTTCTGTTTGCTTTAATCAGCGATGTCTGCATTGTTCCACTAGTTAGATGGTAATTGTGCTCCATCAAGACAGGCTGGCAATTGAGACTGGTCCCTTCACAATCCCCCCCCCCAATTCACACATTTAAACGAACATATACAGCATATGGCTAAACCAGGTATCATCAAGTATAAAAAATGGAGTACAACGTTTAAGCAGCAGTTCCAAACTGGCAATATGCAGTCTTGTTGGACATTGGTTATAATGCCTATTTGTCAGGGTTACAGAATTATTTCACTTATGACACTAAAGGACATATATCCAACATTAATTAACATGTACTTCAAAGGTAAATACAATTAATTATCTCTGTCCCTCCATATTATCTGTCCCTGCCCCACACCTCCAGTCACTGTCTGCTTAATGTAGAACAATCTCTCACACAAGAGGATAATTTCAAGCACAGGATAAATACTAGGCACAGCATATGGTGGTGTTCGGCAGAGTTTGACTTTACAAATAATATCACTGTTGCTGAGGTTATCCTCCCAGACCACTTGCTGCCCCAGCCTCACAACTGAGGCAACAAGGCAAGGGCAGGGCCAGGCCAGCCCCACTGCCCTGTGAGACCCTGTGGTCAGATCAGGCAGGTCCACCACCTGGGTATGTGGTGAGGGCAGGGGACCCCAGGGGGACCAGGACAGCACTATGGTCTGGGCATGGGCTGAGGGTAGGAGACTCTGGGTTGGCACCTGAGCCTTGCCTCCTGAGCTGTGGGGGGGCTCCCTGGCACAGCAGCCTGGCCACCAACCTGATCCCCAGGGATCCAAGGCTGAGGGATGGTCCCTGGCTCATCAGCCTTCTGCTGGCCTGACCCAGGCCCATACAGAGGCTGAGGAACATCCCTTGGCCCACCCCGGGCTCATGTGACGGGCTCCATTCCCAGGCTACCCACCCCCGAGGCCCATAGGCCATGGGGGGGTCCCCCCTGCAGGCTATGGGGAGACACTCATGGACCCAGCTGGGACCTAGATGCCATGGGAGGAATGCCCCCAGTGCAGGGATACCCCCTGCCAATCCCAGCAGTCTATGGACACCACCCTCATTCCCACCCAGGTCTCAGAAGCCTATGGGTAGCCTCCTGAGTCCCACCTGGGCCCCAGAGGTCTAGGGACACCCCCTCCCCTGAGTCCCAAATGGGCTCCAGAGGTTTGGGGGCACCGCCACCCATCCCACCAGGAGCCTGGAGGCCTATTGGCACACCTACAGACCCCCCCCCGGTGTCCCAAAGGCCTGGGAGAATCCCCCCCACCCCACCCCACCTGGGGCCCAAAGGCCAGGGGCTAATTCCCTGCTTCCACCCAGGGGCTGGAGCCCATTCAGGGAAGCCCCCCCTTCACCCCAGGCAGACCTTCCTCTCCCCCACAACTAACCAGGGTCTCCAGTCCCACCCCCGCCAATTCCTACCTTCTTTGTCCTCCGGAGAGAAGCCCATGCTGGAGCTGCTGGCTGTGTTTGAAACTCCCTCCCTCCCCGCGTCTCCTCTCCCTGGCTGAGCCACAGATGTGGCTGCAGCATGTGGGCGTGGGAGGGACAGCTGCAGCTCAGAGGCTCAGTGAGTTTCCTCTCACCCTGCGCTGCCGGAGACTGGCTGCCTCTCTCTGCGCCAGCACTGGGGGTCCAGGGAAAAGACTGGGGACACAGCCGGGGAGATTTGGGGCAGAGGCCCCCTGTGCCCAGTGTCAGCGACGCCCTTGGGGGGGGGATGCCTTGGGCACCTCCCCACCCTAAAAAACCGGTTGGCTCGCACATTTATGTTGGTCCTGGTGGGTCCTCAGCCATCTCCACGTATGGAAAACCCTCCTACTACCCACCTGTTCAGTGCAAATATGATATTCGGTACACTTTACTGTATTTGGTTCTATGTCTGAGATGAGGCCAAGGCAGAGCAGTTCAATCCATGCCTCGTTCCCCCACCCTCCAGTGGGGAGGAGGGGAAAAAAAAACACCCTATGGTAGTGGCGTCGCTGGCGCTGGGCACCCGGGGCACGTGCCCCGAATCTCCCCCATGGAGCCCTGAGTCTTTTTTTGGACCCCCAGTTCTGGTGCTGGGAGCTGGGACCCCGGCAGAGCTCTGTGACTGTAAGTTGCAGCTTCCCCTCCCCCGCCCAGGTGCTGCAGCCAGGTGTGTGACTCCACCAGGGGAGGGGAGGGGCCGAGGGAGAAAGGGAGTGACTTTCAAACAAGCAGCTTCTCCGGCAGGGGCTTCTCTCTGCAGGACGGAGCAGGTAGGAGGGGGGGGGGCTGGAGGCAGGGCTGTCCTTAAGGGGGGGCAGGGGGTGCAACCACCCTGGGCCCTGCACCTTGGGGGGGCTCACGCTTTTGGGGGATCCCACGCAGCCAGCTGGAGTAAGGAAGCAGGGAGCTTTTTCAAGCTGTGGGACTAGGGAGCAGCTCCAGCTGGTCAGGGAAGGGGGAAGGGAATTCAGGCAGGCAGCATCTGTTTACAGTAACTCTTAAGTAGCCGCTTTCCCACAACTGCTCCCTGAGGGGAAGAGAAAGGGCAAGTGTTGAGGTAAAACTTATGGAGCCAGCCTCAGTCAAGCAAACGGGGCCAAAGTCAGGAGAATGTCACATCCCCAACCTTCACAAAACAGGACCTTCTCTTTGAATTTACATTAGCATCTCCAGGAAGTCTTCTCAGATATTAAAGAACTTGTTCCCTTCTACATTTAACAAGACTTTTCAGTCTTCAGGTATGTCTTTTTGAGCAAACTTCTCTGTGCAGATAATGATCTATTACACCTGAGAGAGAAGACCCCAGGCTAGCACTCATATGGAAATACTGGGTTTTTAGGGTTAATGGCCATCAATCAACACATTAAAGAAGTTTTTTGTCCTTCCTTCTGCACTGTAAATAAGCCCCATTGTCATTGATTGCAGTCAGACCACCAGTCCCAAAGCATGGCAAAGAGAAAAGCAACTGTGGCCATGCAGGTCTAGTTTAGGGAAACAAACAAGGAATCCTGTGGCACTTTTAAAAGCTAACAAATAAATAAATTTGTTAGTCTTTAAAAGTGCCACAAGACTCTTCCTTTGATTTACATCAGGGTATCTGAGAGGAAGCCAAAAGTCCCTTGTTTCTTCCTCTCATTCTCAAACAGTACCTGACCTTCATTACTTAGATCACCTGCAATGCGATGAGGAATGTGTGAATACATATATTAAAATAAGATGGAAGAGGAAAGAGTCAGGCAGCATAAAGGAAATAACATACATTAGACCATTGGAATCCAGTGCCTTAAGGTGAGAGAGGACCTGAATTTATTTCTTATCATCCAAAAATAGCTTCCCTCTCTCTGAATTTTCAATTTAACAAAAACTTGATCTAAGAAAAATTATTAAACTTGTAAAATTGTGTGCCCGTCTTGAACAGAAAACCAGAACCACAAAGAGTACATCCAGATGCTCCTGTCCACTTGGCTGTGAGGTTGATGGAACATCACCATGACACATTCAGTATTGCCTACCCTAAACATCAAAAATAATCACAAGTCTGGCTTAAATATATCATTAAAACTTGCTTAAAAATAAAGAGATGTCTAAAGAAATAATAAATGGGGGGGAACTATTTTCTCTGACTTCTGGGTTTTGAGCCTTTAGGATAAAGTCAGGTCATGTTTTTCTGCTTCTCTCTGCAACTTTTTAGCCTGAGGGCTAGAAATTTATGATTTTATTAAAGAAAAATTATGACACTGCCCAGTGTTCCCTCTAAGCTGATGATGCAGCTGAACAAGTTATGGGTGCACAAGTTATTGGGGAGCCAGTGGGCAGCAGGGAAGAAGCCTATTGGGGCCTGGAGAACCAGCAGGGAACTTGCTCAGCTGCATCATCAGCTTAGAACAGTGGTTCACAACCTTTCTCAGGCTGGGGACCCCTGTGTAACAAAAAAAACTTTGCGGACCCCCCTCAGCTGTTTATGTAATCTGGCCTGCATGGGCAGACTCTGACCCGCACCAGTGGGACAGCTGGTGAGCAGTGCTGCCACCACCATTGCCCGCACCACCGGGGAGCTGAGCCATGGCAGCTGTGGTCCTCTGCCGGGGAGCTGCTGTGGCTCCATTCCCCTGCCAGGATACAGCCACAGACAGGGAGAGGCAGCCCTGGCAGGGAGCATCAGGGCTGTGGCTGGATTCCAGCCCTGGGTAGGGAGAGGCTCCGCAGACCCCCTGCAATGTGTCTGTGGACCTCTGGGGGGTCCCTGGACCACAGGTTGGGAACCAACTGGCTTAGAGGGAACACTGCGCTGCAAAGTTTAAAATGGGGGGGGCCCACACAAACTGATTTGCCCTGGGCCCTGCTCCCCCGTAGGCATGGCCCTGGCTGGAGGCCCTGGTCAGATGAGGGGGGGGGAGAGGAGGGGCTGCCTGGGGCCTAGGGGGGCTTCCCTGCATGGGCTCCAGCCCCTGGGTGGAAGCAGGGAATTAGTCCCTGGCCTCTGGGTCCCAGCTGGGGTGGGGGCAGGGGATTCTCCCAGGCCTTTGGGCCCTGGGTGTGGCTATGGGGGTGCCAATAGGCATCCAGACCCTGGGTGGGATGGACAGGGGTGCCCTGAAATCTCTGGGGCCATGTGGGACTGGTGGGGGTGTCCCCAGACCCCTGAGGCCCAGGTGGGACTCAGGGGACTACCCCTAGGCTTCTGGGCCCTGGGTGAGACCAGGGGTGCCCATAAACCTCTGGGGCCAGGCTGGGATTGGCAGGGGGTACCCCTGCACTGGAGGCATTCTCCCCATGCCCTCTAGGTCCCAGCTGGGTCCATGAGCATCTCCCCAGTGCTTGCAGGGGGGACCCCCCCATGGCCTAGGGGCCTCGGGGGGGGGAGGCCTGGAAATGGAGCTCTTCACCTGAGCACCAGGTGGCCCAAGGGATGTACCGAAGCCTCTGTCCAGGCCAGGGTCAGTCCAGCAGAAGGCTGGTGAGTCACGGACCATCCCTCAGCCGTGGGTCCCTGGGGATCAGGTTGGTGGCCAGGCTGCTGTGGTGCAGCCCTGACCTGGCAGCCCCCCACAGCTCAGGGGGCGAGGCTCGGGTGCCAACCCAGAGTCTCCTGCCCTCAGCCCATGCCCATGGGTCAGGGCTGGCCTGGCCTGGGGTCCCCAGCCCTCACCACATGCCCAGGTGGTGGAGCTGCCTGATCTGACCACAGGGTCTCACATGGCAGTGGGGCCAGCCTGGCACAACTGTGGGGTCTCCTGCCCTTGCCTTGTTGCCTCAGTTGTGAGGCTGGGGCAGCAGGTGGTCTGGGAAGGTAACCTCATCAACAGTGCTATTATTTGTAAAGGTGAACTCTACTGAACACCACCATATGCTGTGCCTAGTATTTATCCTGTGCTTGAAATTGTTCTCTTGTGTGAGCGATTGTTCTACATTAAGCAGGAAGAGACTGGAGGTGTGGGACAGGGACAGATAATATGGAGGGTCAGAGATAATTAATTGTGTTTATCTTTAAAGTACATGTTAATTAATGTTGGATATATGTCCTTTAGTGTCATAAGTGAAATAATTCTGTAACCCTGAGACAAGACTCCATATTGCCTGTTTGGAATTCCTGCTTAAACACTGCTACCTTCCGTATGGTTCCAGTCCCTCCTGCACCCTTAACTGCCCCATACCACCCCCCAGGATTTGTTGTTTGTTTTGCTGAACCAAACTAATATGATTATCCCTCTGGAACTCGTAAATTATTCTTGGCTATGGTATTTTTAAAGATCTTCCCATCGTGAAGCTTGTAAGTTGATCATCATTCACTTAACATAAAGCAGCTAATGCTGAACTACAAAGTTGAAGTGAACATTTTAATTTTTTTTAAAAAGTGTGAGCATTAATTAATAAATAAGAAGTGGTAACATTAATGATGGCTCAAAAATGACTAAAATACCACATTTAAAATTTTGGCCGTCAAATCTTACAAATTTTTCATATGGGCTTGGGTTTATGTGCACTAGAGATATTTAATACAAATAATAATAATAATAATAATAAATAAAAATAAGTGAAATGAAAAACACCAAATTTCAATGAAATTCTCTGATGTACTCAAGTTTATAAGACTCTGGCCCCCTCAAAATATTAAATAGTTAAGTACAAAGGAAGCTAAAGAATTACTTATCAAAAGAAAGACATACTGCACAGACATCACACAGAGATGTAATGATTGCCAAAGGAAAGCACTGTATTTAGATGTAGCAGCCTATATGGACCTATCTGGTAACCTGAGCTAAAAAAAGGCAAAGTAAAAATTTCCAGAAAGTCAAAGGAAAAATGCAAAAATACAGGTAAATAAGAAAAGAAAAGGGCAGTATTTCACAAAATTAAAAAATGGCAAAATAAATGGCCACACTGAGGAATTAAAAGCTGAGGCCACTGTAAAAGTTCCTGTCATTGTGCTATCTATTGCTTGCTCCTGCTTTTTTAGCATGTCAGTGTGAAGGTGACGAGCAGAGAATGGTGAAATCTGCATTTCAGATGAAGCACAGATCCTAACGATAGCTTGCCTTGATGAACCAAGAGTGAAAAGTGCTTAGGCTTACAGTCCTACTAGCTCTGCTATATGGGGAAAATTTCTATATGTTTCTATGTTTTCATTTCTCTCGACGAAATTGAAGACGGGGCCCCTTATTGTTTGGGGCCTTAGGCAGCCACCTGCTTCGCCTACCCCAAAAGCCACCACTGACTGTGGCTACAGAAGACTGAGCAAATATTAGCAGACTGGGCCTGGGGAAAAAAATCCTGAGATTTGAGAGTTCTGTTGGGAGATCATGAGTGAGGCTTGACCTACCAATAATGTCGCTACTTAATAGCACTATTTATTCTGCTTTTTGGTTTTGCCCTCCTATGACTGCACAACATAAGTACACATCAGGCAGCATGCCACAAAGTTAACTATCTTTTTACTGAAAAGTTCCGGGGGGGGTAGCCATGTCAGTCTAATCCAGTAAAAATAGAAAAGAGTCCTGTGGTACTTTCCAAGAGTAACACATTTATTTATCACACGAGCGAAATCCCATTTGGAAACCATTTTCAAGTGTCTGACAAAGTGGGATTTCACCCACAAAAGCTCTAGCAATAAATAAACTTGTTACTCTTTGAATGTGCCTTACTTGTTTTACAATTGTTGTACTTCATTGTGAATTCCTGTAATGTTGTCTGTCTTGCATTGGATAGGGTGATCCCAGTAATGCTGTATTTTTGGTTTGGACTCGCTCTTTCCTGTAAGAGTGGGCTTACTTAGTTTTTGCTGCTAAAACCTCTCTGCTTTGTTTCCCCAGAAGGGGGATTGGGAGTCTGGCAGGAGCTAAGGGCAGGGTGGGAGAAATACTGCAGGAGGCTTCTCTGCTTTCTTCTCAGTTCACTTTGTTGTCCTCTCTTTGGCTATTTGCTGGGGAGGCAGAAGGCAGGCAGCCTGGCTGGCTGGCTGGATCAGCCAGTTTGGTGTGACCCTGCTTATAGCACTGCACTGGCAGCCCCAGCCAGCCTGCCTGCTTGCCTCATGAGCTCCCCAACTTCCCCTACCTGGGTAGCATACACCTAGAAGCTGGGAGGGTCAGAGCCTTTTTAAGTTTCCTGCCCTGTGGTAGAAGCAGCCCAGCATGGTAAATTGCAGCTGCTGTGCTACCATCCTTCCACTCCCCTGCTCCACAATCTCATGCTGCCACTCAAAGTGGAGGGCAAGCATTACAGCAAAGTTCAGGAGACGTGTGAGCTCTATTTTAAAAGCTTGAGAACTGCAGTGGTAGGTGTCTTCAGCGTGGGTCAGCAGGGTGCCATCCACTTCTCCAGTACCTGGAGACCCTAAACAAGTTGACTGGAAGGGATGGTCTCATCCACCACCGTCCCTCCCAATCCTATTTTCTGATCTCCATGATGCCTGATGTTTAGCAACAGAAACCTATAGGAGATAGGGAATGATATGCCTTGTCAGAGGAGGAGAATTTTTATATGTCCTCCTCACATGGTCAGTGAACTTTTAAGAGGATACTGCCAGCACCTTGCTTCATTTGTAGGGAACACTGGAGGAGAATGATTGCATTAAAACTAAAATGAGCAGAGGGGTATGAAGGAGGAGTTGTATCACAGCATGGCATGGGGCTTCTGTGTGGTGGGAGAGTGGTACAGAGGCTAAACACTCTGGACCAAGATAATCGATGGACATCGACATGGTCAGACTGTATTGGTGCCTAGACAGCTGCTGGCTAGATGCTGACAGCTTCAATTTTAGTCATCAGCTGGCATGGCCCTAGGGACTATATTTCCTTTCAGAAACATCACATCTCCATGTTTCCAAAATTTCTATTTCATGTGTGACTTCCCCACTTCAAAATATTTCATGTGAATTCCACTTTCAAGTGGGGCCCAGGATAGGGGTAGGGCCTGCTGGGTAATGGGGGGGGGAGCTTGTCTGTTGTGGGTGTGGCCTATTGGGGTGGACCCATCACAGGGGCAGGGTCTAGCACAGGTGGAGCCTGTGGGCCTGTGCCCCGGGTCTTTTTGCTATCCAGCAACACCCCTGCCCTATGGTAAACAACAGCTCCTTCCGCTTTGTCATGACAACTTCATTTCTACCAGGACACCCTGATTGAGAGTCCCTATCTAGGGCCCACCCTATCAGGAAGTGGTGGCGATACCCCCCCCCCCCGAGGTAACAGCTTCTATATGCCCAACCTGGAATGTACCAGATTGGTAGGATCCATGGGGGAGGAGACAATGCCGCCTCCCCAACCATCTGGACAGAGATACAGGGAACTCACCTCAGGCCTCCCAGACTAACTTCTAGTTAACTACAGAGCCAGCTTGTTGACAAGCTTCGTGAGCGCCACTGGGCCCCGCTCTTGGCTGTCACCCAACCGGGTGTACATAAATGACTCACATGGGTCACCTTGCTACCATGATCATTCATATCTGGGCCCAGGATACTGCTACCTGGGCATCTGATGCACTTACCGTGCCTTCCTTTGTGGGACCTGAGACCAAAAACCGTCGGGCAACCTCCACGTGATACCGTCTCTGAAGGCAACTGCTAAAGGCTGTTGTTCTTCCTTTGCTTGTTTCTGGGAGCTTAAAAAAAAAAAGAAGAAGAAGCAGCAGCCCCAATTTCTGATGTGTGTGGAAACTCGGAGGCCTGTTTTTCCCCTGTGGGTTACTGTCCTGGATAAAATTGTATGACAGGGATAAGCCACCACTGTTGGATTTGCTAACATCCAGGGTCCTCCTACAGAACCATGGTTTACACTTTGGGAGTTTCACTTCTCCCAGGTGGTCAGGTAGGAGACCATTTGCTCCTCTTATCACCCATAACCTTCAGAAGGCAGTTTTCTCTGAATGAGCCCTCAATTCTGGTGCACACCTGGGTGCAGCATAGTTGGGTCAGATATCACTCCTGGTGGTGCCCCCCTGGTACAGAAGGTTTTAGATTGCTATAATTCTAACCCCATATGCCCTTCGGTCGCCTCAACTAGGTGACCAACCAGGGGTGCTCCTCCCATTGCCCTGTCTTCCTGTCCTCCCTCCTGCCCTTACCGCCCCCCCCACCAGCGCTTCAGGCAGTTTCTTCCTGGGGTCAGAATCCTGGGGTGGAACACAAAGGTCAAGCAGAAAGTCCTTCTCTGTGAGTTTTCATGCATTCCAAGGTATTTATAGATACCAAGGTCAACAGCACTTCCTAAGGCCACCATGCCGCCTCATGGGCACCTAGAGGCCCAAATGCCCTTTTCCATGGATAGCCTTTTGGGTTCCTACACTGTACATGGCTGGAGCCTTGTGCTGCATCCTCCTGGCCCAGGGGCATCTTGACCAAGATGCCATGTGACGCTTACTGTATCACCCTGATTTTTCTTCCTCATTAACCACCATGAAGTGTCTTTCCATGTCCCTTCTCGAATGAACTCAGTAATCCTTGTTCCTTTACGTTTTGCTGGACATTTTGAGTTCTTACACTATTCGAGCACGTCCCCTCGGGCCTTGATGCAGTCAGTTCAAGGGATAATATCCATCCCTTCTATCTTTATCTGAGTTGGCCGCAGCCATCGTAACTAAAGCCCCGTAGCCCTTTGGCCTCCAGTGCTTTCTCTTGTAAGTTCACGCTGGAATGTCCTATGGCCAGACATTTATCTTCTGGCCTTCATATCTTGAGGCATACCATTCTGGTAGAGCAACCAAATGCATCCTTTCTTGTTTATGCCTATTTGGAACTTGGCAAGCTGCTTCTAAATGTTGTTTGTTACTGATGGCTTCAACAGATTGCTGACAGTTGGGCCAGTGGTTGGCTGATGGGTGGTGGTTATCATTGGTCAAGCACTGAGCAATGGTTGGATACTGGGTAGTGGTTAGTTGATGGGCAATGGTTGTACGGTTGCTGGTGCTGGACTACATGTGGACACTGAACAGTGGTTGGGTGATAGGCGATGGTTGGGCAATGGTTGTATGCTAGGTGGTAGTTGGACGATGAGTGGACACTGGGTGGTGTTTGGGTGATGAACAGTGGTTGCCTGAGTCGGGTGTCAGCCTGGGTCCTGGCAATTCTGAGTTCAGTTCCCAGCACTTTGACAGTGCACAGAGGGGACAGGGCTACAGGATCTGAGCAAGAAGGAACATGAACTTAGTCACCAGCTGAGAGGTGGGGACTGTAATGCTACTCTCCCAACACAGTGGGTGATGAGGCCAAACCCAAATCCAGCCCAAAATCTCTGTGCAATGGGGCAGAATTGATTGCTGAGTGAGGCAGGGAAGAAATGGGGGTGAGCACTCCTGGAGCTGGGACCAAAACCACTTCACCCTGACAGTACGGATTGTGACAGATACACTCTCACTGGGGAGAAACAGAGGGAGCTGGAAATTTAACAGACAATAACCCCATCCACAATATTAACTTCTAGGAAAATCTCATGATTTTAAGGGGCAGTCTCATGCCTTTTGATCTCTGGAAGCTGGCAGTGCTGCTACAGCAAAGATGGCTGCCTGCATCCTCTGATCCGATTCCCAGCATGCTGCACGTTGGGGTGGAGGCTGAAGAAAAGCTCTGTGTAGCTCAAGGGTTTCTACCTTCTACCAATAGAAATTGGTGACCAATAAAAGTTATTACCTTCCCCACCATGTCGCTGTAACATCGTGGGAGCAGAATGACTAGAACACTGTTAACAGCCTTCAGGGAGCTAGCTGGGATGGCACCACCTGGCTTTATTGACCCAGAAAACAGGGTTTTGCTTCATTGTGGAAACTGGAAGATAGTCAGAGAAGCACAGGAATTCCCTGTTCTGCTGGAGGACATTTTGCATTGCTCTGAGAGGTTTGCTGCAAGACTCAGACACCTTACAGCTCTGCATGAGCAGCATGCAAAGGCAGAGACAACCAACTGGGCACTGGCTACTGGAACCCCATCGAGCTGTAGAATGATTCCAGGTCCCAAAAGGGCCATTTGTGTTGGAAGAGGACTCTGCCCCAGTCTTGGAAAAAGAAAAATTAAGATGTTTGTTGAAGCTGGTTGCTGCCACGGAGGAGGTCTGTGATAAATAGAGGTATGATGCTACCCTGTCTTTTCATTGTGCCTAACCCTCTTTCTTTGTGTTGCGTATTAGTTGAATCTGGTAGGTTGATATATGTGCTGTATTCAAAAAAAAAAAATCTAATAGAAAATATAAATTTACAATGAGAGAAGAGAAAACTAGCAAGGAAGGTGCTTGGTGAGATAGATGGATGAGGAGAGATTAAAAACACTAAATAAGAAAAGCTCTGCTAACTGGGCTGTTAAAGTCATTTACGAGTAACCAAAGGTTCTAACTACCAAGGAGAAAGAGCAACTCTTTGTGACAGAGTTCCCCAGGAGCCTCTTGCCACTCCCATCTGCCCCTGCCAAGGTCTCCACACTTCTGTTAAGTCAGCTCCTAAGTCCAGCCACCGAGGGTCCAAACTCCTGCTCCCCTGGGACCTCCCTCCAGGCGGGTCCCTGGAAGTCCCAATCAGAAGTGACTCTTAGCCAGTGTGGAAGTCAGACGGTTTATTAGCAATCCAGTTCATACAGCAGCAAGGACAGTTGGCCTCAGATTCAACAGGAAGTATAGCAGTGAAACCCCAGGGGGCTAGGGTTACAGCCGAGGGCAGGGTCCTGTCTCTTGGACCCTCATTTCCCTACTGTCCCTTCTTCCCCTTGGTCCTTTGTTCTCTTCCCCAGGCTCTGCCAAAACCCCACCCCTGGTCCAATCAGCTGTAACCTCGGTGACTAGTGGGGATCTTAGGTACAGGTTGCCTAAACACTTCCCTCTGCCCCCTAGTCGCTCTGCTACATTATCACAAACCCATGTTCCATCATCAGAACAGAAAAGCAAAAAGGTCCTCACCTGTGACATCCCACGTTAGCCTAAGAGGGGTTTTGCACTTCCCTTGAGGAGACATGTGAAGAAATACAATAGTAGAGCATAGAAATGTTGGCTGAATCACACCCAACAGTTTTGAAAGGCAAGTTCTACAAATGGGGGAATCATCTTCTGAGGAAAGTGACAGAAAGCCCCTTCATCTCAGTCTGTAAACACCGCATAGAGAACATCTTGATCTGTGCTGCCACCCAGCCTATCTGAAGGGCACTTTAGGCTGAGAGGCCACCATTGATGTAAGCCACAGGTGAACAATCAGGGAGGGAGGCAGGATTCTTGGGGTCACTAGTACCCAGGGCATCTAGAACTTTAGAGGCTGAACTCAGCCCCTTGAGTTCCTGGAAGAGAGGTTTCTCTCACGTTCTGACCCCACTGGAGTCACCCTACCCTGCTCTGCTCTCAATGTATCCCTGACAAGCACAGTCTGGACACTGAACAGACGGATAGGGTGACCAGGTGTCCTGATTTTGTAAAGAGAGTTTTGCTATTTTTCTTATATAGGTGCCTATTTGTCCCTCACCCTCCTCTGATTTTTGACACTTGCTGTTTGATCAAATAGGGCGGGTGAATTTCACCCATTAGAGATTACTTCATAAATTAAAGAAGGCCTCCCTGGTGAGCCCCAGAAAGGATAGCAAGAGTGGGAGCCTCCCCCTCACATCCAGTCCATCAGGGAAGATTGTCAGGTCCAATGCTCTGGTTGATTCACTTTCCTTGGTGGTTCCTGCAGACTTGGTGGCTGCTTCCAGATTGCCTGGGGATCTGTGGGGTTCCTTCAAGTGTTTCCCAGGGGAAGGGCCCTGGTGGCTGCAGCTCCTGCTCCTCTCTCTGGCAGTTGCTTGTTGCTTGGCCCAGGCACTTAGTGCCTGTCTCAGTCATTTTAGATTCCTCACAGCTGTGCCTTAGGTTGGCCAGTGGACCTGGGGGAACATCAAGGAGAAAGGCCAAGGTAGTGTCCTGCAGGTGTGTAGGAGGGGACCTGTGATCTAGCTCAGTGTATTTTAGGTGTGTACTCTTCAGGCAGCCTTAATCTAAAGTCTGTATGGTACTATGAAATCCAGTTATTGTATTGGACGGGTGCAGAAAGGCCTGTGATTTCATGGAAGTTTGCAGAGCTGGAGAGGCATTCACTTTATGGTTAATTTTTATTCTCTGGCTGCAAGTTGGTAAGAGGCAAACACATGATAGGCAAGCAAAGGTTCAAAGGAGGCCATTCCTATTGCAGCATGCCAAGGGGTCTAACCTTTATTTAGACCATCGCTAATCAAAACCAAGAGTCACTGCTGACAAATTGGTTGCACTTTGGTACCAGACAATATATAAAGGGTGGGCTGTGAAATACAAAGCAATCGCCTGCTAGAACCCAGAATAATTGTTACTCTCTGCTATGGAACCTGAGGGAACAGCGACTGTGTTCCTGTTGGTTTGTATCTCTTGCCTTTTTTTCCTTTCAGCATGGAGACAGATGTTCGGACATGCGAAGCTGCCACCTGGCCCAGTTGCTTTTCCCATCATAGGAAACATGCTGCAGCTAAACATGAGAAACTTACCCGACTCAATAGCTGAGGTATGGGTTGTAGTAACCCTTGGGGAGGAAGGGGTTAAAGCTGTGGTCAGTGAGTCCCAGAACAGCCAGTAGGAATGAAGCACAGGTTTTTGAATTGGAACAGCAGGCTTTCCTGTTCCTGTTTGGATGTAGCAGAGCTCCTGGAAGAATCAGGAGGAGGCCAGAGGGGCCTGGGGAAGAATCCAGCAACATCCTTACCAAAGATAAGTTTGTTACTGACCAGGTGTGGGTAGAACAGGGAATGTTTATTTAGATGCAGTCAGGGTATTTTCTTTGTTTTGGGTTTGTTTTTGGATTTCTCTGTGCTGAGCACATGTACCCCCTTCCACTACCCTGTAACTACCTAAGTTAATACCCAGAGAAGCAACTCTCTGTGTTTTTTTTTTCATCTGTTCTTTTTGATTAGAGACTTTAGTTTTTAAGTAAGTTCTGGTTCTGTGTCCTGGAAGGGCAAGAGGTTTGTGTGCATGTGCCTCAGACTGCACAGGCAGCTACTAAAGAGGACTTCATTCCAGTTCCAGCTCATATTGCAGCTGGAGTTCAGTCACTTTCCTGAGGGAGGAATAAAAGTGTTTGAGGATACCTCACAGGAAGGAATTCCCAAGTGTGTCTTCCTGGGTTTTAAGAGGTTTTTTTGCATTTGGGTGGTGGCAACGATACCACTCCAAGGCCAGGAACTGGAGGCCTTGTAGAGTTTTGAGACCAGGCTTTAAGGCCAGTGGCTTTTCGGGCCTGTTGCAGGCCCCCACCTTCTGCACTCAGAGTGCCAGAGTGAGGAAACAGCCTTGACATGGGTCCTTTCTCCTTATCCATTGCTTTGGCTCAGGTGGGTATTAAGCAGGGGAGACCTCTGAAATCTCTAGGATTTGCCTAGTGGCTCAGCTCATATTTAAGGCAGAATATTATATCCCTAGAAATCTTTAATCTTGAATGTTAGATACCACCCGTTTCCTGGCAACACTGTTCCCTCTAAACTGTGCATGTGTGTGCCCGCACACAGGTCATGAAACCTGCGCACACAACAAAATAAAGTGCACACAAAAAAATTCAATAGTGCTAATATCGGTGCTCACAAACAAGTGTTTTTGTGCACACAAAGAAATTGTTTGCACACAGTCTGCAAGTAATTAGAGGGAACATTGCCTGGCAATAATGTCATATTTATGATAATGTATCACATTCACAGGTAAAACCAGAATATGCACTTCAGTTTTGTTACAGACAACACGTACAAGTTCTCATAGGGGGGAAGTGGGGGCAGGGGGTTAGTGAGTTAACTAGTGAGTTAAGTAGGCAATGGTAGTCTACAGCCTTGGGTTCTAGTCCAAGCTCTGAAATTGGTTGATTGCATGTATATGCCTGGAGAAATCACTTATGTTCTTTGTGTGCATCACATTTGTAAAACTGATCTAATGATACTTGCTTTCTTCACAGGACAAGGATAAGGCCTAAACTGTTGCTGTGTTGTGTCAAGGTGACATAGCCATTGGACCAGGTGTTACCCGCACACTAGAGTACCCCGCCTTTCCCCAACTGCGTAGGGCTCAAGAAATTACCTTGTTAAACCATTCCAACCCTTTCCCAGTCCATAGGGTTCTGGGGCAATGGCAGCTACTCCTAGCCAATTCAACCTTCTAGGGCAGCGCTTCTCAATGGCTCTGTAGCAAAGAGCAGGAAGGCGGGTCAGGGGTCACCAGAAATTAACTTCACACCACCTTGCCCCCAGTCAAGAGCTATTGCAAGGATCTCTGCAGCCCCAAGAGGCTCCCAGACCAAGTGCTGGTGCAGTGCCAAAAACCGTGTTTCACCAGGTTTTGTTGCTGTCCAACCAACATAACGCAATCTCTCGAAACATGGTTTTCAGCACTATACCAGCTCCCCCACCCCCCCCCAACTCAGCCCTAAAGCAGGGTTAGAGTGGCCTTAGCTGGGGGGAGGGCCAGGGGAGGCTTGGTGTGTTGCACACAGCTGGGAAGCCTCCCAGCTGTGTCACAACCCTGGAAAGGTTTAGAGCCCCTGTTCTAGTCGTCAGTACTACCCATTCCCAGACTGTAGCGCTCCGGGCATATCCTGGTTACTTAAAGTACTCACCCTTTCCCAGTCTGGGCGTAATTCTCGACGAGTTTGTAGTATCTTTCATCAGTGAAGAAGCCTGACACAGTAATATCCTTAATCTCTATTAACAATTACCAAAACAGAATACACACACACTAAGCATACAATGCTCACCACCCCCAAAAAGGCAAATAAATGTCTCCTGGTGGCCAGTCAGGAATAGATCATCAGGGGACTCCAGCTTCTGTACAATACTGTTGGCAGAGTGTTGAGGTCTGGCACCTCTGATCTTCTTGAGCTGTGTGCTAGCATTAGTTTCCAAAGAACTTCCTTTTGAACCTCAGGCTATGTAGTTAAAACTTGGGTCCTGCTTCACTGTACCTTAACCAATCATTTTAGACTAAAGTATTATGAAACATCAGTCCTAGCCCATTACAACACAGTCCTTTAACCAATCGTGACCCACACCTTAACTGATTTAAATAATACACACTTTGTTATGCATCAGACAGAAGCAATTAATGAACCAGATGGAAATCATTTAGATAAACAATGGAGAAGTGGGGACCATGAAGGCAATCAATATGTGTCAATGTTACAGCCACAACTGTTGGTAAATGATTCCTTTCCATACAGAATGCTTTCAAACAACGTTTTCTCTAAACATTTTAAGCCCATCACTACAGGGATGTCAAGATGTGGCTACATGCTACTTAGCTTATGGCTTATGTCTTTCCAAATATCACTGATACTGCTTAACCTGAGAACAAAGCCTAAGCCTGGCCAAAAAACAAAGCCTCAGACCTGAGAGGGAGAGAGAGACTCTGTATCCTAGTGGTTAGGCCACGCATCCAGAATGGGGGAAAACCCACGTTTCTATTCCAGTGACTATTCAGCTATTTATGGGAAAGACTGAGAGATCCCTGCTGCAGAATACCACACAGTGTGGTTGTTAGGGCCCACTCCAAAGTGAGGAGAGATCCTTTTTGCACATCAGGAATTGGGGTGGAGGGGGGAAGTTAAACCTAGCTCTCCCATCTCACAGGTGCATACCCTAACCACTAAGCAAAATGTTTTTGGTGTGAGGGCGGCTTCTCCTCCTTTTCTGGCATATGTTGTGTGAGATTTGATCTGTTATGTGTGCTTTAGGAACATGTCCTGGATTCAACCCTGCAGACAAATGAGGGAGGGGAGTACCTAATTTTAGGATCCAGCCAGGGTTTAGAAATATATTAGGCACTGTCCACAAGGCCTAAGGTGGCTGTGTGTGTGTCCAGCAACAGATCTTATAAGTACCTCAGAGACTCCAAGCGTGGAAACTTGAGTAATTTAGGTACCTAAAGAGCTAAGTGGAGTTTTGAGGATCTAAATTTTGGATGTAGGTATCTATATCTCATTTTGGGTGTAATTCTTAGTGACACCAGAGCTCTTTCATCAGATTGTAATTAAATCCACTCATGCTTTTCTTATTAAGTGGATTTAGGACAAACTTAGTGGTCCTTTGTGTTCATCTTTTACAGCTCAGTGCAAAGTATGGCCCAGTTTTCACAGTATACATAGGCTCAGAGCGGATTGTGGTGCTGTGCGGATATGATGCTTTGAAGGAAGCTCTGGTTGATCAAGGGGAGGAGTTCAGTGGACGAGGACAAGTGGCAATGGCTGACAAGATTAGCCAAAGACAAGGTACAGTTCAAGTAACTTCCATGTGTGGTGCTGACATTCTCTGTATGTATAGAACATGACTGAAAACACAGCTAGGCAGAGGAGGTTTTAGGTTTTTTGGGGCCCTAAGCAAAGGCCCACTGTGAGGCCCCCTATAGGAACTAAACTCCCATAATAAAAAGCATAGCATTTTTGTTTGTTTTAAGACTTTGGACAGTGAACTGAACTGCTTTCATATTGCCTATTCAACAACCAACTTTTTTCTCCCCTCTTTCAGCACCTGGCATGTACTTCCTTTTATTACCCAACTCATCTGTCATTGAAACCCCCATCCACTCATCCTTATTCTTTATTATTAATAATCTCTTTCTGGATGAACCTCACAATACAATCCTGAAAATGAAATGAGTGTCACAACGCCACATCATCAGAGCAACCGCATGTCCCAGATATAAAATTTCATGGAAAACCCACAACAAAAGCAAAATCAAATTTCATAAAATGTCAACCCATTTGAGTAAAAAAGAATTCTTCCAAGTTTGCAGAAACCATCCTAGAATGCAAATTTCTCAATATCACAAATGTTGTGCAAAGGCTTACAATGTCATGAACTAGGAAATAAATAGCCCTGAAGGAGGGAGGGAGGAAGGGCAAGGCTGAGAGTTGTGACCCCCTCTTCTAGCCCCCTAGAGCTTTGATTTGCTGTTGCAGTATGACCTGATCCCATGTGTTACACTCCCCTGCATTTATTTTCACCCAATTCTGTAAGTTCCCCCTCTTCAAAGCACCTGACGAACTGGGATATACTCCCACAAAAGCTCATGCAATAAATAAATCTGTTAGTCTTTAAGTGCCACAAGACTCTTTGCTTTTTTCTTTTTTTGCTTTACTAGACTAACAGGGTTGCCCCTTTGGAACTTAACAAGAGCTCTGTAGCTTAAGCCCCCCTCTTTACATCCTCCGGAGTCCCCCCTCCTCAACCTCACATGCTCTCCTCTTGCCTGGCCCTGCAGCTCGATCACCCCAGCTTAGGTGCAGTCAGGACTTTTAAATTCCCTGACCTACCAGGCTGGGGGATATCATAAGAAAGGGAGAGTGGAAGCAGGGGGACTCCTAGAACTGAGGGTGAGAGGAGTGTGAGCTATGGGCTGCTGGAGACAACATGCTCAGGTGGTGGTTGCCACATGTCCTGCTTCAGGGCTGAAACTGTTTCCAGCCCTGAAGAAGCTGGGGAGGAGGGAAAAGCTGGGGGCTGAGACCATCCTCCTCTCCCTCAATGTCTGAAATAGCCACTGCTGCCCTGGGAAGAGAGGGGAAAACATCTGCTGAATCCTCAAACATGAATTTGCATTAAAAAAAAAAAATCAAAAGCAGGACTAGTACTTTTTTTACCAGTAGGAATTAAAACACTGCCTCCCCTGCAAAAATACATAACAAAACTGGCCCTGCCCTGAAAAGTTCACCTGCCTCAGGCTGCCTGAGGACTGAGCACCATGCACAGGATGAGGGGAGGGCGGCGGGGTAGAGTGAGTAAAGCCTGCATGTCCACCAATCCTCCCCTGCTCCATCCACCAATACAGACCCCCTCCTCAGGGCAGTTTGGAGGTGGTACCAGGACACCTCCTGCCCTGTGTGGGGGGGTGGGGGGGATGTAGAGTTGGCCCCCAGGCACCAGAGACTCTTGGTAGCCCACTGTGTTCTGAGTCCCTTTAATAGCTGGTCATCAGTGGAAGAGTTGTGCATGTTTCCATTACTTAACCTCAGCTATGGCAACTAACTGCACTTCCCTGGATACTTAACGCCTAATGTTTCCAGCATTCAGCACATCACCACACCTGCTTTTTTAGTTATTATCATTCTTTCTCAGTATGTCTGCTCTGCACCCACTTGGCCCTGCTGCCAGTCCAATCTCCTTCCCTACAGCCCTGGGAAGACTGGCTCCGGCCCCCACCCCTGAGAACTGTGACATGGTGGGTCTAGATCTGTCTATCAGCTATTTCTGTGGCCCCCCAACACTGTAGTATTTTGAGCACCTCACATTCCTGAATGCATTTATTCTCACCCAGCCCTCTGAGGCAGGGCAGTGCTTCTCCCAATGCCCATCACCTTTCCCACCCCACAGCAGCACTGGCTGCTCCCCAACATCAGTCCTCTTTCTCTCCCTTCCACACAGACTAAGCTCAGCTTACTAACTGCCCTTCAGGGATTTCCCTAACACCCCTCTGCACCCCCTAGAACTTCCCAAACTCCCCCCAAGTTAGTAACAGTGTTATACCAATTTTTTTTTAAAAAAATCAAGGAGTCCTGTGGCACTTAAAGACTAAGATTTATTTTTTGCATGAGCTTTTGTGGGAGAAAATCCCACTTCGTCAGATGTTTCAAAGATGGGTGAACTTACAGAATGGAATGGAAATAAATGCCAGGGGTGTAAAAACAGGATCAGTCATACAATAACAGCAAATCAGAGCAGTTGTTAGGTTCAAACCCTGGGAAGCCTGAAGTCAAATTACCTTTTGTAATGGGAAAAGAACCCATAGTCTCAATTCAATCCTGTTTTCATAGAATTTAATTTGCATATTAATTTGAGTTCAGCTGTTTCTCTTTGAAGTCTTTATGTCCCAGTTACATCTCTGACAATGGTCATTAACAAATCATTTATCGAGTGAATTGGGGTCAAAGTCTTTGGTTTTGTGCTAGATGTCTGCTTGCTTTGAGGCTGCCTTGCTGTCTGGTGCAGTCTGCTCCAGCCTCTCCTTCTGACTGGAGCAGCAGAAGCCCCAAGCAGGCCAGGCCAGGCCAGGCCGGGGGGGAAACCCTGACTCACTCTCCCTCTTCCAGCAAGGGAAAGTTTGCTGCTGGGTGGGGGGAATGGGGTTGAGGTGGAGGGACGGGGGTGGCACAAGCTAGCTGAGAGGCTGGGCTCTGCTCTTCTGCCACATCTCTGGGCCAGCGCTCCTCATCTCTAGAGTGGAACAACTGGCCCAGGGAAGCCCTGCCCCTAGGCCGGCTCACTCCACTCTTGGGCTGGCTGTTTTGCCCTGGGGGGCAGGGCCAGCCTGCATGCATGCAGCAGAGGCTGCTTTTTCTTAACTTAAAGCAGGGAGCTGAGCGGCGCGGCTCCACTGCACTCACCAAGAGGGTGGTGGGCCCCCCCCACAGCTGGGGACCCTAGGCCCCCTCCTGCTTCGCCTACCTCAAAAGCTGCCTCTGCAGCTAGGGTTTCATTTAGCCCTGTACTTTGGGAGGCACAATTTATTTCTGAGTATATTTAGGCCCTATTTATATCTCAGTATATTTCAATGCAATTATTTTCCTGTTTGTAATCTCATGGCTGTTTACAACATTTTATATGTAGGATTTTAAGTTCAATGTGCATTTATCTTAAAGTAACGTAATGTTGTGTCTCCAGCAGAACGCAAAATACAGTGTAATACAAATACACATAATGTCTGAGCTCACGTTGAACCTTTCAGTGACCAATATTTTGTTAGGACAGAAATGTAGCTAATTGACTTTGGTTCTCTCTCCTTTCATTTCTGTTCTCTCTTTTTCAAGGCATCATTTTCAGCAATGGAGAGCAGTGGAAGCAGCTACGCCAATTTTGCCTCACCACCCTGAGAAATTTTGGGATGGGGAAGAAGAACATTGAAGAACGGATCCAGGAGGAGGCCCGTTTTCTGCTGGATAGGCTTAGAAACACACATGGTACATGGGACTTGCTTCACATCTGTTGAAAACTGAGAATTCAGTTAAAGACCTTTGTTTCAGGATATTACCTCTAGTTTAAACATGGCTGTAAGTGCTGCAGTTAGCTCACATATAACAAACTACAGTATGTTAATGTCAAGGAAAAGCACACAAGAAAACTTCCAGAGATGGCCTTTCTTTGCTGTTATTCCTTACATTATGAAAGGAGAGAGAATCAAAGTCAGTTAGCTACATATCTATCCTTTGATCTGGGACCAATGAGTAAATGGACAATGTTTGTCTAGAGGGTGCAGAAGCTAACACAGTGGAGATTTGTTTATCTTGAGTGTGTTGGTGTGTTGGTCTGATAAGACACTTGTGCTTACACTTTGCTTGTTCCTGTTCTCGCCCCTGCTAGATGTTTCATACAAGTTTGGCACCTACTTGGTATGGAGATGATCTTTTGAGGGATGTTTGAAATCCTTATGGTTTTCATTAATTAATAGTTTGAGATGGATCCTGGCTCAAGCAACATGCACATTACATACACACCAATGATTGTTTAGATAATACGAAATGTATGTGTAGGTTTTATTGGTTTTAGTTTTTGCTCTGTTTACCTGTGAGTGAATAAATACCACTTTATTTTGAAGAGGCTATCATCCTCTAGTAACTGGGTTTAAAGTATAATTTGGTGATTCCTGGAACCCTCCTAATCAGGTGGGCCCTCTTCTTGCATGGGTTCGCCTCCCTCCATCACCCAGTTTCTTGCCCCCCAAATCCCAGCCTCCCACCCCAGCTACTTCTAATATCCATTGCCCTGTCCCCCAAATCCACCCCAGCCCCCAATACGCACCCCAAAAATCCACCCTGGGCCCCCAATACCCACCCCAATATGCACTTCCCTGTCCCAAAATCCACCCCCAGTCCCCAATACCCACCCCCAAAATCTACCCTGGGTCCCCGATACCCTCCCTCAGCTCAGTGCCCCAAGTATCCTCTCCAGTGTGAGCCGGGGACCCCAGTGCGAGCCAGACTTCCCAGCACTCACCGGCAGCATGCTAGCCTGAGAAACTATGCAGCCTGCATATGTGCGAGGGAGCTCGCCCAGTCCCCTGCCTGCTGGAGCACAGAGCAGCACCATTCTTGGACCTGCTATTTTTAGGGGTTCAGCATTCAGGCCCCCTTAAAATAGAAAATGGTGCCAGAACACAGTTTTCCGGGTCCTGCAGTTTATCAGTGGTGGGCCACAGAATGCAGCTTTATTTTCTTTTTTTTAGGGGCCCCAGAAATCTCAGTCCCTAGAAATAGTGAGCCCCAGAATGGTATTCCGGGCCATTCCAGTCCACTTTAACCCCCGATTAGTCACAGGTTTATGAAGGAAAAAGGCTAGTAGGTGCCAAGTACAGACCAGCCTCTCATGCTGCTATGGTTGGAAATTAGTGAGTCTGCCACCCTCAGATCCAGTCAAAATGTGGTAGGACCTTGGGGTTCCTCTCATTCAGAGAGGGACAAGAACTCAGATCTACCTTGAGAGGGACTGAAGGGGGTTTAAAGCACAGCTCATCCTGTAACAATGACACTACAACTCCCCACACCAATGAATAGACACTGCCCTCTGGCAATGGTCCCTCTAAGAGCCTCAGGCAGTTGAGCAACTCACATTGCTCACTGTGCGGCACCCACCTGTGCGGGTGTGATCCTCCCGCCCTCTCTTATGGGCCTGATCCTGCCATCCCCCTCCCCGTGGACCTGCTTCCCTGGTAACCCCCCAGCCTGCCCAAACACTCCCCACAATCCTACCCTGCCGCTGGAGCGGCATGCCCCAGCCACAGCTCCTGGGGCCACAGAAGCATTAACAGAGTTTTAATAACTTGCGCGCACAGTTTAGAGGGAACATTGCCCTCTGGGCCTGGGGCCATGAGGTCCAGAACTTCACAATAACACCCATGAACGTGATGCTGAAGGTGAAAAATGGAAGTAAAGACTGGACTTTCTTGGTTTGCTTTTATTCCAGAGCTACCCTTTGACCCCACCATCTTTCTCACCCAAACTGTCTCCAATATCATCTGCTCCATCGTCTTTGGGAAACAGTTTGACTACGAAGATAAGGAATTTCTGTCTTTAATTAATCTTACACAGAAAAACCATGAGGTTTTCTGCAGTTTCATGGGACAGGTGAGTTCAGGGTTTATTTCACTATGTGCCCTAGTCTATACTCGGGGCAAATTTGGTGGCAGTTGACTGCCAGTTATGCAAGGAATGCTAAATTTCTTGCATAACTGCTGGGGACTTTTAAAGCTTCTGCTATACATTAGGTAAAAGCTGACTGCAAATTGCCTGCTGTTGACTTTCCCCTGTACCCCCTGGGTCCCAGGACTTCTGCGGCTGACTTCCAGGAGCAGTGTGGTGAGTTCATACTCATTGCAAAATGCTCCTGGAAGCACAAACTGATGGCAGTGAAATTGCTGCCATCAGTGTAGACATAGCCTTTGTCTTGGTAAAGGGAGAAGGGACAGTTTTTGTTCTTTAACGTTAATTGTCCTTAAGTAATTGTTATTTCAGATTCTCATAATGTTCCTAGTCTCATTAGGCTGCAGCTATTAGCACACAGATGGAAAAAATCAGTGAAATTGCCAGCTAAAATATTAACATCCAAACCATCACAATTCACACGGCTTCATATACTCTTGATGAGACGCCTGACTGTGGTCACATTTCTCACCTGCAGAGCAATCTCCTTTTCCTTTGCAGCACACAGCCAATCTCTGCAGCCACATCCTATTGTTGAAGAGATCATCAAATATTCAATAATGTGTCAACAGTCTGCTGGCATAACTCAGTGGAAATCAGTGGCTGGCCCATCATACCATATAGTAGCAGAGAACATGGCTTCATGATTCCAGCCTTAGGAACACTTTATCTATAGTGTTTTATTACTGCCTAAGGAAGTCTGTAGAATTTGTTATATTTGGGCACGTCAGTATGACATACAATAACAGTATATATGTTTTGGGGATTATTTTATGGTGGAAATAATGAAGATTATTTTAATGAATAAGACTGAATTTCAATGCAGTTTGTAACAATATATGTGCATTGAGTAGAATGGTCTAGTGAAGCTTCTGAAGTTCTTGAGAATCCATTTGCAGAGCAAGGTGCCACAGAAATGATGTAACTGAGTCAGGAGAGTAAACTCTTCAATTTTTTTGTTGTGCTCTGACAAATCAAAGCCATGTTTTTCTTTTGATCAGTACAGATATACAATTTTTTCCCAACGCTCTTGGATTATATACCTGGGCCTCATCAGGTGTTAATTAAAAATTCTTTTGAGTTCAGAAAACTTATCCTGGAGAGAGTGAATAGGCATAAAGACTCTCTGGATCCCAACTGCCCTCAAGATTACATCGATGCTTTCCTCATCAAAATGGAACACGTAGATGAGGGAAACTGCCCTTCCCCTTTACAATGGAGTGGGTTCTACACCTCATGGTCATTGATCACTGCACAATAGGCCAAAGGGAAGACATTGTCTTTGCCCCTAGAACTTACATTCTAATAGCCAAGCCCTGCTCATATCATTTGCATGAGAAGTGCTGGTGGTAGACTAAGTTTCAGAAGGGACCAATAAGATCATCTAGTCTGATCTCCTGCACAATGCAGGTCACAAAACCTCACCAACCAACTCGAGTAATAAACTTCTAAACTATGACTGAGTTATTAAAGCCTTCAAATCATAGTTTGAAGACTTTAAGGTATAGAGAATCCACCAGCAAGTAAGCTATGCCCCAGGGCACAGAGGAAGGTGAAGCCCTCCTATAGATTTTGCCAATCTGCCCCGGGGGAAAATTCAGCTAAACCCTGAGCATGTGGGCAAGACTCACCAGCCAGATACCCAAGAAAGATGGGGGTGGGTTCTGAGCTGTGACAGCGAATTCTAACAGTCCATTGGCACATCTAGTAGTTGAAGATCAGTCAATTGCTAAAGTAAGCTGTCCCATTGTACCATACCCTTCATAAATTTGTGAAAATCAGTTTTATAGCCACCTAGGTTTTTTACCCCCACAGCTCCCCGTAGAAGGCTAGTCCAGAATGTCTCTCCTCTGATGGTTAAAAACTTGCTTTTGGTGGAACTGTACCAGTGAGCAAGACAAACATGACTTGTCTCTAAGGGTACGTGTGGAGACCTGCAGCACAGCCATGGCTGGCTCTGGTCACCTGTCTTGGGCTTGAACTCCATAGCTATAAAACTACAATGTAGATGTTGAGACTCAGGCAGTAATCCAGGCTCTGGGACTCTCTTCCTCCTCCATGGGTCAGCCTGTACATGTATGTCTACACTGCAATTATGCAGTACCATAGCCTGATCCCCATGACCCAGAGTCAGCAGCGTTGGCCAGCCAGGGGATTTTAGTTGCAGTGTTGTCTTCATATATCAAAAGATATCAAAATCCATGGCAACGCTTGGAATGGCTTGATTTGAAGCTTAGCCATTAGTTATTGAGAGGGTGGACAGAGGCACTCTTCTTGCTATGTGTTCACATCACTGGAATTAGCAAAATAAAGCATTCCCGAATGGCTTCTTGTGCCTACACCCACAAGTCTGAACTATTACAGTGGGGACCCATTAACGCGCGGGCGTCAGGGGACAAGCCCCGGCGACCGCGCGTTAAGAGGACCGTGTGTAAAAGGGACCAGTGCTCTGCCTAAGTTCTGCACATGCGCATGCAGCAAAAAGCAATCGCCAGCAGCCAGGGACCCTAGCCAGCCTAAAGACACAGTCTTCGGGCTGGCAGGGAGCAGCGGGGATCTGGATGTATCCCCAGCTGCTTCTGGACTAGCTGGGCAGCTTCTGTCGCAGGGGCCATCCGGATCTGCTCCCCTCCCCCCGTGGCTTGCCAGTGCGGCGGAAGGTCCTCTGCTTGTCTCGTGGCAGCTGGGGATGGATCCAGATTCCCCCAGCCTGCCGGCGATGGCGCAAAGCTTCTGCCACCACTGGCAGGCTGCAGGGATCCGGATTCATCCCCATCTGCAGCCACACAAGCGGAGGAGCTTCCACCGCACAGGCAAGCTGCTGGGGGTAGCAGATCCGGATGGCCCCCATGACAGAAACTTCCCAGCTCATCCAGAAGCAGCTGCGGATATCTCTGGATCCCCACTGCTCCCTGCCAGCCTGAAGATTGTCCAAGGCTCCTGAAAAGAAAAAGGCAGCACTACAAGGGCTCGCTCTGTGTGTTTCTTGCCCCGGCCAACTTCCAGTTGTAAGTAGCGCGCGTTACTGAGTCCCACGCATTAACTTGCTGCCTTTGGGGGACATGACTAGAGCGTGCGTTAAGCAGATCCATGCGCTAACCAGTTGTGTTAACGGGTCCCCACTGTACAAGCTTCTGTGGAAAGCCTTCCTGCTAATCCCCCCCCCCCCCCCCGCAACATTTTGCAACAACAGCCTATTAGGATTTCAACCAATGCACCCCCCCCCCCCAGTTAGCAGGTAGCCAGGCAATTGCATTTTCAATGGGGATCTCAGTTCCTTTGCAGCACCAGGCTGAACCCCCAGGCTCCGTGTTTTAAAATGGTTGGAGACATTTGGTTTCCTTTCTGGTTCAAGGTTTTAAAGGCAATTAGTGCTGCCCAGGGAAACAAAATAGGAAAGAAAAGGGAATCAACAACAAAAAGTTCAATGTTAATGGTTAGAAATGCAGATGAACACTAACATGGGTATTATAATGTTCCAACTCTCCTCTCTTACAAAAGATCACAGACCTCCACAGCAATGACTGAAAGCACCCTACACTACTTCTCCAGGGCTGTGGTCCATTTTTTATAAGGGATTTTATAAAGATGCCGGGTGGGTCACACAGCAGGTAGAACATGTGAAAATTTTGACCTGTATGACTAGAACTTCCACTCTTTTATAGTCAATGATCAAGGAACTATAACAAAATTCTCCACAGGAGCAACAGAATGGCCAGTCAGCATTTAACGTTGCTAACTTGGTAAGAAGCACAATAGACTTATTCGTTGCCGGGACAGGGGCAACCAGCACCACCCTGAAATATGGACTGCTGATGCTTCTGAAATACCCAGAAGTAGAAGGTACCATACATGCACACAGAGTCTTAAGTCTTGGAGAGAGGTGGGGATTGATAAAGGAATACAGAACCCTCTCTGACTTAAGTCATCAGACCAAATCTGCCTTGGGCTGAAAGTGACACACGTTCCCATCGTGTGCAAGCTGTTGGCTGGCTTATATAAAATTGTGATGAGTTTGGGGGCGGTTGTGTTGGTGCAAAGCACAAGCACAGGTATCTGTATTCAGAAAGTACAGTCACATCTGGCATTACTTGGCCTCCTTATGAGCTGTCTCAGCACAGAGTCCTCAGTCTGAATGGGACACTGTGACCACTTTCTCCTCTCACCTCCCAGTCCAAGCTAAGATTTCTGGGTGAGCAGAAAATTAATGTGTTTGCATCAGTGAAGACCCGCTCAATTGATCTAGAAGTTGATACATTAACACTATCCCTCAAGAAGAGGAGCTCTGACTCAGCTAGAGGGCATTTCCCATTGACTCGGCACAGCTTAGGTGCTGTGATGAGTAGGCCTTACAAAGTCAAAGGAAGATATGCAGGTTATTTTTCATAGCTTGAGTATCTCCCTTCAACAGCCAGGGAAATCCATGGTTAGTGTAGACCTGGCCCAAGACACCGTGGTCTGTAGCTCCTGAAACCCAAGACTGACAAGTTTGTTATATTCCTAATGTGCATTTGCTGAGAAGTGTGCATTTCTGAAAATGTGACAGAAGGGTGGGGAAAACTTTAGGAATTCTGTTCTTCAGATTCATTGTCAAACTCATTCATTTGATGACAGAGCAAGTTCATGAAGAGATAGACCGTGTGATTGGTCGAAGCCGAAGTCCCTGCATGGCAGATCGAAGCCAGATGCCTTACACAGATGCTGTGATACATGAGATTCAGAGATCCCTTAACTTTGTCCCATTGTGTGTCCCACATGCAGTGACCAGAGACACTCATTTCGGACAATATGTTATCCCCAAGGTTAGCTCTCAACATTTCTGTGAAAGGTCTCATTCTTCGTCCTGTTCCTCTACTCGGTTTTGAATTATTCACAAAAGAAATGCCTATCCTGGTTTGACCATGGCAGATATTTTTACAATGTTACAGTTATTATCAGCATGACAAAGAACAGAAACTGCATTCTGCAGCCTTGACTTCATGCAGAGAAATGTATAGTGTGTTGTTCAGGCTTTTTAGATAAAAATAGGTAACAAAGCCAGGTGTGCAACACATTCCCTTTTCTGGGTTTCTTTTATAGAAGGTCACTTTCTGAGCTGGTTCATCTCTCTACCAAACTTTACTCTGGTTGACATGTTTATATGCAGTTTACAGTGACCAGATCCTAGGATGGTAATTCAGTCACAATGTGAGTTTTATAGGTCTTTTTAGTTTCATTATCATTATTATTTTATACCAAAGTGATGGGAAAACTATTGGTGTGATGACTTAAATTATAAAAGCAAGAGAATGGTGTATGCTAAATAACAGCTGAGAGATACACTTGTCACTTCTTGATGTTATCCATTCTTTTCCAAATCTCTTTGAAGTAGAAATCAGGCTGGCAATCAAATGGGAGCAGCTTTTCTCATGAGGTTGCAGGATTTCCAGGTTGGCTGTAGTTTAGTGGGGTTACCTTTTCTCATGGAATTTTAATATTTCTAGTTCTTGTTCAAGGGGATGCTGGGAAACAAAGGAAAGAAAAATGAATGCCGCTATCCATCCCAGTGAATTCTGGAGGCTTCTCTGTTTTGCAGAGTGTCAACTTCTAACAGTCTTTTTCTGTGTTTGATAATTCAGGGCACCACCATATACCCTGTCCTGAAGTCAGCCCTAAACGACAGCAGGGAATTTCCAAAGCCAGAGCAATTTAAACCAGGACATTTCTTGGATAAAAATGGTGCCTTCAAGAAGAGTGACTTCTTCATACCTTTTTCTACAGGTAAAAGAAACCATCTATATTTGTTTCAGGTCACAGACCATGAGGGCCGGCACTGGGGATCGTGCCACCCCCCCCGCAGCAAAGCAACACCAGCACAGATGAGTGACATCATCAGGAGAGCGCCATGGTGCTGTCCCCTTTTGACACCCCGCAAAATGCTGGTGCCCCCCTGCAAAGCTGGGGCTGTTTACTGCGTGTCTCCAGCCCTGCAGACCATTCCCACCAAGCGTACTCTTGAGCACATAAAGAGTGCTCAGACTGTAGTCTGTACAGCATTTGGGGGCCATTCATGAAGCAGAGCTTCTTAAAACAGTCAAACACCAGTTGGTCTCCAGTCTCCTTTTTAGCTAACTGCCCATGTCCTGCTCTCCAATCATCAACCTCACCTCTTCCTGTGATTGGCTGTGTGAGCCTACTGTGAGCTAGCCTTGGGTGAATGTTCATAAGAAAGTAAAAATGAAAGGTGTAATAGAGAACAGGGCAAAAGACAAATGCATAATCATCTGGAGAGAGATCAGTAGCAGCTCCTTAATTGCACCTTCTCTGCAGTCAACTAAGATTCCTTATCACTCTATTAACAAGACATCTATACTGTCTTCCACCATTGCCTTTAGGATGCCTGTACCTCCCGGCTTGTTACTTCCCCCTTCCGCTCAAGAACAGCCATCATGTCATTCCCTCTTAAAACATATTAGCTGGCTTCAGCCTTGCATTATCTGTTCTTCAAACCCCATGTTATATTGGTTTTTAAAAGACCACTTATTATGTGGACTGCAGCCTTTAAAATGTTCCTTTAAACCCTCAAACACTTTCATACCTTCCTGAACTCAGAGAGACAGCCATTATCCTCCACATCTTGTGCGCCTAACTTTAATCTTGAGACGTTCCAGGGGGATAGCTGTGTTAGTCTGGTTCAGCAAAACAAACAGCGTCCTGTGGCATTGTTAAAGACTAACACATTCATTATTGAATCAGCTTTCACAGGAGAAATCCTATTTCCTTAGATGCTTGAAAATGCATCTGCATCCATTTCTCCCACAAAAGTGTACACAATAAATAAATTTGTTAGTTTTTAACGGTGCCATAGGACTCCTTGTTTGTCTAAACCCTTAGTTTTGCTTCCATTGTAACAGAATTTAAAACATGTTGCAAAGAGAGATCTCCAGTGACTCCTCAATATTCCTCTTGTATTGCAGGCAAACGGATTTGCATGGGAGAAGGTCTGGCTCGGATGGAGTTGTTTTTGCTACTGACAATAATTTTGCAGAATTTTACCTTGAAACCTCTCATTGATCCCAAGGACATTAATATAACCCTGATTCCAACTTTTCTGACATCTGTACCACAATCGTATCAGCTCTGTGTTTGTCCTCAGTAAAGACAATGAAAGTCATATCAGTGTCTTTCACCCATACATGAATTTGATTGTCTATGATCCTGGACTCATTAATATAGTGAAAGAAAGGAACTTGTGTTATAACGGCTAAATGAGCTAACTTTTTAAGTATGGTTTCAGTTCCTTTGTGTGGGAGTTCTTTTCTGGCATAGCATTTTTGAAGTTTACCTTGACATATGCCAGCTACTATAGAGTCCATGTTCCCTCCCCCCAAACTCATCTCATCTTAGAAATAAATCTTCTCTCATTAAAACAGGCTGGAAAAGAATTGTGTGTTTTAGCCATCCCATTGGCATCATCCCTGGCCTTTCCCCAATTCCTCTTCTGTAACCAGAATCATGGCCTGATACATCTACCCAGGGGTTAAGTTAAGGCAGAACTCACCAGAACGCTTATCCAGGGCCCCCTGTTTTTAGGCAGCAGCATTCCGGGGTCCCCTAAAACTAGAGAAACGCAGTGGAACACAGCATTCCAGGGCCCCCTAAAAATGGAAACAGCAGCCGAAACACAGTGTTCCAGTGCATTCCACTTGAAGCCCTGTTCCGCCTTAAGCCAGCCAGCAGGGAGCTATGTCATGACAGTTTGTAAATCTCACCCCTGCAGGGTGGGAGCAGTGTCCTGCTGGGAGCAGGGAGAGCCCCATGGTGCAGCTGGGGGAAGGGCTTTGGGGGGATGGGGAGCTGGCCTCTTGGATGAGGGTCACGGAGCTCCTGTGGGACAGGGAATGCTGCTGGGGGTTGTGTGGGGCAGGGTGTATGCGTGTGTAGCTGGAGGTGTCGGGGGGTGTAGCAGAGGTCTGTATGTGTAGCTGGGGGTCTGCATATGTAACTGTGGGGGGTGTGTGCATATGTAGCTGGGTGTGTGGAGCAGAGCAATAACCAAAGCACGTGGTACCAAGAAGTGGTTGCAAATGCCCACCTGAGAGGGACAGGCATTGGTAGGACAGTAGCTGGGGTGGGTGGAGGGGGGTCTGGACCTGCGTGAAGGGGGCCCAGATTAGCATGGGGGGCCCAGAAATTTAGGAGGGCTCTAGAGTGCCTCAAATTATACTTTAACCCCTGTATCTACCCTTACCAGGGGGAATAACCCTCTCCATAGAATCGTAGATTCATAGAATCATAGGATAGGAAGGGACCCCACGAGGTCATCTAGTCAAACCCCCTGCCAAGAAAGCAGGACCACACCCATTAGATTATCTCAGCCAAGGTTTTGTCCAGCTGGGCCTTAAACACCTCCAAAACACCTCCACTGAAATCAACAGGACTGCTGAGAAAAGAAGGGTTGCAGAACTGGGCCATTACTCTGTATCTCATTGGTTTTTACACATCCTGATGTTATTTCTCATGTTGATTCTTTGCCCTATAGAATGATGCAGGAGGCTCTGAGAGTTCCTTAAAACAAACAAGGAATCCTGTGGCACTGTTAAAGACTAACCAATTTATTTATTGCATGAGCTAAAGCATCTGATGTAGTGAGATTTTCTCACACAAAAGCTCATGCAATAAATAAATTGTTTAGTCTTTAGCTGAGTATGTCCACACAGGCTTCTTATTTCGAAACAACAGAGGTTGTTTCAAAATAAGAAGCAGCATGTCCACACGATGCACCGTTATTTAGAAACCGGTAAACCTTTCATCTAATCGAAATAGCCATTGTTGTGAAATGGTTGTTCCGAAACAACGGCATTCGGACATGTTGTTTCAAAACAACACCATTGTTTCAAAACAACTATTTTGAAACATGTCCAAACGGCCTTGTTTTGAAATAACCATTTCAAAACAATGGCTATTTTGAAAGCAGGCTTTCCCTTAATTCAAATTAACAAACTGTTTATTTGAATTAACTTATTTCAAAATAAGGACTTTATTTTGAAATAACTCATTTCAAAATGGGTTATTTCGAAATAATGATGTATGTGTTGTTACAGCCTAAGACTCTTTGTTTGTTTTAGTGAACTAGACAGGTAGTTTTCAAACATTTTTTCTAGGACCCAGTTGAAAAAAAGCATTTATTCCTGTAACCACAAAATTATGTCTTTGAGCAATGCATTCCTGTCACTCAGTGGCATCAGCAGCACGTGCCATGACCCAGTGCTTGAGGGTCTGCAACCCAGTACTTGCTCCTGACCCTAAGTTTGGCAACCACTGAACTAGACTAACTTGGCTGCTCCTTGGGAACGTGAAACTTTTGTCCTCCTTTTTCAAAAGTGCCACCTCATGGTCTGACCAAGTCTAAGTGATACTTTATCACCCTTAGGAAGGAAATCAACCAAGGAGTCCTTTGGCACTTTTAAAGACTAACAAATTGATCACATGAGCCTTCATGGGAGAATATCCCACTTCATCAGACACTTTAAGATGGGGGAAACTCACAGAAAGGGAGGAAGATAAATGCAGGGAAGTGTAAACCATAGGATCAGGTCAGTATAGGTTCTATTGATCTGTTGCAACTATCCAGGTGTGCATTATTAGCCGCTGCACAATTTTGACTCTTGTTCTGATGAGCGATTTGGGATATAATAATGACCATTCACCATTGAAACACACTTTCCAAGGTCCTCTTCTCCAACAGGCAGTGGCATTGCAACAGGGGGGACGTTGTGGTGGGTGTCTGCTATAGACCACCAAACCAGAAGCAGGAGGTGGATGAGGTGTTCTATGGACAACTAGCGGAAGCTTCTAAATCACAGGCCCTGGTGCTCATGGGGGACTTCAATTTCCCTGACATCTGCTGGGAGGCCAATACAGCAGTGCATGGGCAATCCAGGAGATTTTTAGAGCCTGTTGGGGACAACTTTCTAGTACAAATGCTAGAGGAACCAACTAGGAGCCTTGCACTGCTCGACTTGCTGCTCACAAACAGGGAAGAATTGATCAGGGATGTAGAGGTAAATGGCAAGCTAGGCAGTAGTGACCATGACATGGTTGAGTTCAGGATCCTGATTAAAAGAAGGAAGGAAAGAAGCAAAACAAAAACCCTGGACTTCAAAAAAGCAAATTTTGGCTCCCTCAGGGAATTGATGGGCGGGATCCCTTGGGAAGCTAATCTGAAGGGGAAAGGAGTCCAAGAGAGTTGGCTATATTTAAAAAAAACTCTGCTAAGGGCACAGGAAGTTGCCATTCCAATTAGGAGAAAGAACAAACATGTGAGGCAGCCAGAATGGCTTAGCAGAGAACTCTGCTCTGAGCTTAAACATAAAAAAGAAGCTTACAGGAAGTGGAAGCTTGGTCAGATGTCCAAAGAGGCATATAAAGATATTGCTAGGGACTGCAGGGATAAAATCAGAAAGGCCAAAGGACAAATGGAGCTGCGGCTAGCAAAGGATGTAAAAGATAACAAGAAGGGGTTCTACAAGTATATTAGTAACAAAAAGAGGATCAGGGATGGTGTAGGCCCCTTGCTGAATAGGGCAGGCATCTTTGTCACAGAGGATGATGAAAAAGCTGAAGTGCTCAATGCATTTTTTTCTTCAGTTTTCACAGGCGGGGTCAGCTCCCAGCCCACTACCATGGGTGTGGCAGATGGGAGAGAAGAAGACAGGCCCTTGGTGATGGAAGGTCAGGTTAGGGACTGCTTAAAGAAGCTGCATGTGCACAAGTCCATGGGGCCGGACGAACTGCATCCAAGGGTGCTGAGGGAATTGGCCGACGAAATAGCCGCACCGCTGGCCATTATCTTTCAAAACTCATGGAGAACGGGGGAGGTGCCAGAGGACTGGAAAAAAGCAAATGTAGTGCCTATTTTCAAGAAAGGGAAAAAGGAGGATCCAGGGAATTACAGACCAGTCAGCCTCACCTCAATCCCTGGAAAAATTATGGAGCAGATTCTCAAAGAATCCATCCTCAAACACTTAGAGGAAAATAAAGTGATCAGGAACAGTCAGCATGGATTTATCAAGGGTAAATCATGCCTGACCAATCTCATTTCCTTCTATGATCAGATGACTGGTTTTCTGGATGCAGGAAGCACCGTTGATGTGCTATACCTTGATTTTAGCAAGGTACTTGATACAGTTTCCCACAGCATTCTCATTGGCAAATTAAGGAAGTATGGGTTGGATAGGTGGACTATAAGGTGGATAGAGAACTGGGTAGATCAATGGTTTCAGCGTGTAGGAATCAATGGTTCAATGTCTAGCTGGCAGCCAGTCATGAGTGGTATGCCCCAGGGGTCGGTCCTGGGGCCGGTTCTGTTCAACATTTTCATCAATGATCTGGATGATGGAAGAGACTGCATTCTCAGTAAGTTTGCAGATGACACCAAGCTGGGGGGACCGGTAGACACGTTGGAGGGCAAGGACAGGATTCAGGGAGACTTAGATAAATTGGAACAGTGGGCCAATAGAAATCTTACGAGCTTCAATAAGGATAAGTGTAAAATCCTGCATTTGGGACAAAAAAAACCCCATGCACTGCTAGAGGCTGGGAAACATTCAGCTAAGTAGCAGCAGTGTAGAAAAGGACCTGGGGGTCATGGTGGATGGGAAGCTGGATATGAGTCAGCAGTGTGCTCTTGCTGCCAAAAAGGCCAATGGCATACTGGGCTGCATCAAAAGAAGTATTACCAGCAGATCAAGGGATGTGATCCTTCCCCTCTATTCTGCACTGGTGAGGCCACATCTAGAATACTGTGTTCAGTTTTGGGCTCCCCACTACAAAAAGGACAGGGACATGCTAGAGGGAGTTCAGAGGAGGGCAACCAAAATGATTAAAGGGCTAGAGCACAAGCCCTATGAGGAAAGACTGGAAGCATTGGGCTTATTTAGTCTGCAGAAGAGAAGATTGAGGGGGGATTTGATAGCAACCTTCAACTACTTGAAGGGATGCTCTAAGGAAGATGGAGCTCAACTGTTCTCGGTAGTAACGGAGGACAGAACAAGGAACAATGGTCTCAAGTTGTGGTTAGGGAGGTCTAGGCTGGATATTAGAAAATAATTTTTTACTAGGAGAGTGGTGAAGTCTTGGAATGAGCTGCCGAGGGATGTGGTGGAGTCTCCATCTTTGGAGGTGTTTAAGGGCCGGCTGGACAAAACCCTGACTGGGATGGTTTAAGTGGGAGTGGTCTTGCCTCTGGCAGGGGGTTGGACTAGATGACCTATGAGGTCCCTTCCAACCCTATGGTTCTATGATTCTATGATTGCTGTGGCACGTGGTGGGGGAGGCGAATGTGCACAGCAGCACCCCAAGTCCTGCCAAGCAGCAGGAGCCAGTGGGGCCACTTAAAATTGCCTCCCCTGCTCCACTCCCAGGCACAATGTAGCCTAGGGTGGAGCAAGAGGGAAATGGAAAAAGCTGGGCTCCACCCACCACCATGTCTGGAAACTCCAATCCCCTCTCCAGCCAGGTAAGTCCTGATACTGGGGAGCCTTGGGAGTTGGGGTGGGGGTGCCCAGTGGCTTGGTCTGTCTTGGGGCCCAGTGTGTCTGGGCAGCCCTGCCTGGGGCTGTCGCGGCAGGGTTCGTTGCAGCAGCATCGCCCAGTGTCCAGCTCAGCCCAGTGCAGCTGCCCTGCTCATGCCATGGTCCGGCTCCAAGGCTCTGACAGAGCAGCTGGCTTGGGCCCAGGGATGCAGGGAGAGAGGGCTCCACAGGGGGCCTGGGGCCTGTATGCCCTGAATGTTTTTTTTGGGAAGGGAGTAGAAATGCCTCTGCTGCCCTGCCCCACTTCCACCCTCAACTCCATCTGCAGCCATGCTCCCACTCCCCCAGAGCCCACTGCTCTACAAGGGAAAGGGGTGACCACCTCCCATCACCAAAAGCTGCCTACAGCGCCTGGGATTCCCCAGCGGTCACCCGTCCAAGCACTAGCCAGGCCCAAGACAGTTTATCTTCTGAGATCTGATAAGACTGTGGTCATTTCATCCAGTATGGCCTTAGCTAGCTGGGCCCCTACACCCCACAGTCCACTCTCCCTCTTCCAAGCCCCCCCAGGCACGTGGTCAACCTGCTGGGAAAATGCATTAATTGCAGTACTGGGGTTGACCTGTTGGCCGGCTCTCTTTTGGAAGTCTGGAAGGCGTTGCCAGACATGAACTTCCATGACAAAGAGATCCAGATGGTCAGTAACAGTTTCTCAGACGTTCTTCTAGAGATGCACGTGCCTTTACTGACATCCCCTTTCAGAGAGGAGTGTGGAGATTTATGATGACAGAGTTTTCATGGAGCTGGGAGAGCCAGACACAAGCCTAGGGGGGACACATCTTGTTGATTTTACCTGACCTCGGTCATGAGACGGCAAGGTGCACGGTGGCGTGGGTGACCCAGCCCTCCTGGGCTTGGCTCTGGGTCAGCCATCTTCCCCGGCTTCTGGTCTCTGGGAACCACACAATCCCCACTCTACCCAATCCATGTAGCAGTTGTGGTCATGAGAGGGAGGGCCCGCTGCAGGCTGGTGCCCCTTCTTCAGTGACAGGGTCTGGTGTTCAGGTGACTCTGGGACCTGCCATTTCCCTCGCGGCTGGTGTCTAGGGAATGAACCACAGCTGTCCTGTGGGAGGGTCTATCTGATCTCCCTTGCTTCTGAGTGAGGTGTCCAGTAGCCCAGAGAGCTCTGAGGCTCAGCAGGTCCAAAAGTGGGCATGAAAGTGAGCAGGGATGTTCTGTGGTCCCCACCACACCTGACAGCTGGACCCAGCACTGGCTGGAGTGGCCACCCTCCCTGGTTGGTGGGACATTCATATTGCCTTCTTCCTGGAGCTGCGCCTCGCTGGCCTGACTGGTATCCCTGTACCTATTGAAAACCCTGGATGGTGGGTGGGCATAAGCCCACCCCCTTCTAAAGCCCCTCCCCCAGCCTACGGGGAGGTGGCACAAGACTAGGCTCAGGGGGGACAGAAGCGGCTCCATCCGCAGCCTCTCCAGGAGGGGGATTAGCAGGGGCCTCCTGCAAAGGAGCAGTGCTGTTTCCCTCCTCCACTGCATCCATCTCCTCGGCTGGCGCCTCCCGCTGGGCCTCAACAGAGGGCGCAGCAAGAGGCTCATGATTAATGTTATTTTGGATGGTATCAGCCCCCCGCAGCGACTTTCGGGGGGCCTCCTCCCCTTCTGATGTGATGGGGAGGGACTGAGCCTTCTTCTGCTTGCTGCGCTTCCTCTGTGGGAGAGCCTGGGCCTCTTGGATGGTATCAGAGGGCTGACCAGCGGGGGCAGGGATAGGCGGCAAGGGCAAAGGCTCTTCAGGGGAGAGGATCTGGGGAGGGGCATCATGGGGACGGGAAACTTCCCCCTGTGGTGCGCCCTCTCCCATGTCTGGGGCCACCACGGCCGCTGCTCTCTCCTCTCTGGGCCCCATCCCAGATGATTTGGTGGGGGTGGCGACGGGGCCCGGCCTCTCCTCTGGGCATGGTGGGGTGGTTATCCCCACGTCCCGGGAGGCAGTGGCAGCTGTTCCCTTTGAAGGAGAAGGAGAGGCAGCTTTAGTGGCCTGGTGGTTGGGGTCGCCGGCGGTGGTATGGCCGGCGTCCGTTTCAACCTCGGGGGGTCCAGTTGCTGCCTCTTCATGCCGGGCCAGGGGACAATCCCTCCGGACGTGCCCCGTGGCCCTGCAGAAGAAGCACTGAGCCTCCCCCGAGGAATAAAAGATTTTATAATGGGCTCCTTGATGGGGCACCAAAAAGGACCCCTCTAAAGCCATTCTGTCACGTGCCCCCGCCGGCAGCAGTTGGAGTTGGACCTGCCGGCGAAAGGACAAAACATGACGGAGGGTGGGGTCCTTACAGCCCAGTGGGAGAGGGCTGATGACAGATATCGGCTTCCCCAGGGTGGAAAGGAGGCGAAGGATGGTGGCGTTGGGCAGGAAGGGAGGGACAGAAGTGAGGACCACCCGTACGCCCAGGTCCTCCAAGGGTTCCACCGAAACGTGGCACCCCCCACTGCTAGTCCCCTAACGACCGCCTCTTGTGCGGCGGCCTCTGATGCAAGGAAGAACACTATCTTTCCATACATCTTTGAGGCCGCCACAATAGCCGAGGGCCCCACCACCCTCGCCATCGCCCGCACATAGGTTTCCACATGGGGCGAGGCAGCCACCAGGAGGCAGCGGACACCATGCCTCCTGGTCAAGGAGGGGAAGGGGCCCCGGCCCCCTGAGATGTTATTCGAGGAGGTGGTGCGGGCAGATGGTACAGCGGTGGGTGGAGGGGTGGCAGTCACCTGAGCATACGATCTGGGGGCTGAGGAACCCCCAGAACTGGTGGAGGGAACAGCAGGGGAAGAAGGGGCCGTGGCTGATGGTGGGGCCGCGGGAGCAACAGGGCCCTTACTCGCCTTTTTCCCCTTGCCTTTTTTGCCAGCCGAGGAAGTGGTGGCAGCAGCAGTGGAGGTCCCAGCTGCACTCCCTAGTGCAGGTGCCCCACTGGGGTTGCCAGAAGTGGGAAGGGCAGCAGCCACGGCCAAGGGAGCAGCTGCAGGGATAGACTGGGGAGCACGCTCAGGAAGGGGTTCAGGGGGGACTGGGGAGGGATCCATGGTTCTATAGGAAAGGAAACATGGGGGGGGGAAACAAGGTGAGGAACAAAAGGGGAAGGGGGACCAGGGGGGACACGCCTCACCGCTGAACAGCGGGCTAGGAGGGAGGGTGTGAAACAGGGAGGGGGGGGCAAACAATAGGAAGGTGGTGGACTATTAAGGAATAAGGGGCTGCAGACCACTCCTCCCTGCTAGGCTGCAGGCAAGGGAGGAGGGCGCCAAGGAAAGAGGGGTAGGGAACTTAAAGGCTTAAAGAACCGGCTCCTCCGGCTGCACTGGGTGAAAAGGTAACTATATTCACAGGGGGTGCAGTGCTCAGGGGAAAAAACCAAAAAGTTAAGGGGTCATAAGGTCTGGCCTACTCTGGTTGTGAGGGGGACTACAAGGCATGGGGTTAGTAGGCATCAGGGGTAGGGTGGAAAGGCAGTGGAGAGAATAGGGCGGGGCAGGGGAACCAAACAAACTTTCAAAAATAGGGTGGGGCAGGGGGGAAACTAAAGCAAACTCAAGGGTTGGGGAAGGGTCTGGGGGGGGAGTGCATGAGGGATAGGGAACACTGAACTAGCTGGAGGGGAGAGCAGAGGGTGGGAAGCCCTCCAGCCACTGGGGGTGGGGGAGAAAAAACAGGGAGAGGACTAGGTAATGGGGAGGGGGGAAACTGCTACTGCTGGGGGGGGGTTCTATGGTCCCTGCTGCTGAAACAGTTCCAAGGTGTTCTAAAGGTTGGGAGCCTGCTGCTCTCTCAGAGAGAGGGGAGGCCAGGGGGGCAGCAGATGGGGGGAGGGATGGCAATATTAGGTTCTCAGTTTCTGGAAAGCTCACCCCCAGCTGCAAACAGCAAAGTCTTAGTCCTTAAGGCCTCCCCTCAGTGTTGGTGGCTTCTGGTAGAGAAGCAGCAGGCTCAGGAGCAGCAGGGACTGGCTGGCTGGCTGGCTGGAGAGGTGGTCTCCTCCTGTGGTGGTAGTAATGAAGTTCTCTTCCTCTGTAGCTCTCCCCCCACTCCCCACAGAGCAGGGGAGTGGGTGGGAGGAAGGCCAGCCAGCAGGAGCAGCAGCAGCAGGAGAGCAGGAACAGCAGTGGGTTGAGGGGGTGGTAGGTAGGAGCAGGTCCAGGCCCAGGAGCAGCTCCTTCCAGCCGCCAGGCGCGCCTATTGAAAACCCAGAGTAGTGGGGGGGCGTACGCCCACCCACTTCTAAAGCCCCTCCCCCAGCCTACGGGGAGGTGGCACAGGACTGGGTTTCAACTGATTTCGTGGGACAACTCAAAAAATAACAGGAAGGGGGGTGAAGGTCACAGGTTTAAAATGAGGGTTTCAGAAGGGGACACCGAGCAGAGAACCCCGGACAGCGTCCACTGCTCCCGAAAGGTGTCCAGGGAGCCAGCGGACGCTGCCCAGAGGAACTCTGCCCGGAGACGTGCACAAACAAGGGACCGGAAATAGGCCCCACAGTCGCAGGCCCCTCCCTCAGCCAACCTCCTTTCCCTGGTCTTGTAGATGGCTACTTTAGCGTAGGCCAGGAGGAGGTTGGCGAGGATGTCCCGCGACTTTGTGGGGCCACGGAGAGGGAGTGCGTAAATGAATAAGTGAGGGGAAAAGTGCAGCCAGAACCTCAATAAGAGGTTCTGGAGGAGCCGGAAAAGGGGCTGCAGCCTGGCGCACTCCAAGTATACGTGCGCCAGGGTCTCCCTCACACCGCAAAAGGAGCAGGTGTCGGGATGAGGGGTGAACCACGCCAAGTACACGCCCGTGCTTACGGCTCCATGCAGGAGCCGCCAGCTGATATCCCCGGCGGGCCGTGGGATGAGGGTGGTATACAAACTGGCCCACCGGGGGTCCTCGCCCTCCACCGGTGGAATGAGATCCCGCCACTTTGTATCGGGGCGGGATGCGAGGGCGAGGAAGTGGATGGTATGCAGCACGAGCGTGTACAGATATTTACGGGGCGCGGTTCGAAATGGGACCGGCTGCAGATCTAGCAGCCGGCTGGGGGAGTGGGGCGGGGACGGCCGGGGGAGCTCACGGGGCCGGGGCCCGATCAGCAGTTCCGGAGGACCAGGACTGAGAGGGGGGTGGGGAGTACCCTCTCGCAGGACCCGCTCGAGGTAGGCTCGAGCAGTGGGAGGCAAGGCCGCCTTCACCTCCTGGAGTAGGCGTCGGGGGGTACGTGGAGTGGAGAGCCCCATGCGCCGGGCTAGCTCATGAGGATCCACCCAGTCCCCCCGCGCATAATCCAAGAGGTCTCCGACCCTGGTGACACCTGCCAGGACCAGCCTCCGCCTCACGGAGGGGGCCTCCGCCACCTGCACACCGAGATGGAGGTTGTGTAGCAGGGGCTCCGCGAGGAGGTCCACCCCCTCAGTGGGTACAACCGACCTGGAAGCCGCAATGAGCCTCCAGGTCCGGAGGAGGTCATGGTAGAAGGCCGGCAGCTCAGAGAGGTCTCGCGGACGGCCCCTCAGATCAAGATAAAGGAGCTGCCGGTCATATCGGAGCCCTCGGTAGCGGCGGAGGAACGTGCACGCCAAGTGGCTCCATGCCGGACTACCTGCACCATAAAGGAGTCTCTGCAGGGCCTGGAGGCGGAAGGCGTGGACCTGGCTGCGGGCGCAGCACAGGCCCTGCCCCCCTTCCTCCAGGGGAAGGCTCAGAGTCCCTGCAGAGACCCAGTGCAGTCCTGGCCAGAAGAACTCCAGAATTGTCCTCTGGAGCTTGGCCAGGAAACCCGGGGGCGGGGTCAGGGTGTTGAGCC